>OMLF01048869.1:0-18766 GCA_900302615.1 Holocentrus rufus | reverse complement strand
AGGAGGTGGATGGATGGAGAGCAAAGCAAGTGATGGATAGAGAGAGAGAGAGAGAGAGAGAGAGAGAGAGAGAGAGAGAGAGAGCCCATCTTGTATGTTTGTCATGCCATAGCGGGTGGGCAGACTAGACGGGCCAGGCTGCACATGCACTGCGCCTCTCCTCCCTTATCGATCATGTCAGCCAAGCTCTTCTTAGCTGACTGACATGCAGCGCTGTGCGTGTGTGTGTGTGTGTGTGTGTTTAACTGCCTGTAGGTGTCTGGGTCAATCTGCACACACATCCACACACACTCATCTGTCTCTACGTGTGCGGCTAACTCTCCCTAATGTGGGCGATTGTGTGTTTTCCCTTGGGGCCCCGAACCTCGGCGGTGGACTGCCGGAGCGTGGCGCGTCCGTGCGCGCGGGCGCGTGTGCGCGGCGCGTCGTGTTGTGTGAAGTTTCATTAGAAATAACTTTATTGCTCATAGCTCCCTGGAGGCAGTGATCAATCACTGTCATCAATAAAGACAGGCCAGTTTGTCAGGAAGCGCCCACAGGCCCCGGGGTCCAGCGGCAGTGGCAGAGGAGGTTTCTAATCGAGGGATGGGCTTTTACCACCGCCGCCGCCGCCACCTCACAACCCGTCTCAGCCTATAATCCCGTTATCCAATTACTACTTCCCATTGCTCAGAGGAACAAGGGTGGCTGTAAACCCCGAGGCGCTGGAGGCAAGGAGGAAATGCTGCATTTGAATCCCTCAGATGAAGGAACCACAAAGTTCTGCACATTGATCGTCTGAGAACCTCCAATTTGTGTCCTTCCACGCTATGCAAATGCATTTTGTGATGTTTGGCGATACGGGCTGACTGTGGCACCACGAGCGTGCCGGCTCCTCAGAACATTTCAAAACAGACTTACATGGTTCGCCGGCTGAAGCTTTGATTTGTTGACATGACTCGGAGCCAGTGGAGCTCATGCCTGGATTTTGGGGGGAGCATGTTTTTCTCCGCCGCGCCGTGTGAGGAGGCAGGGTGAAAAGCGATTTGAGTCTTTGAATGAGGGCTCGACCGTCCCGAAAAAAAAAAAAAAAATGAGATAGTGGAGAGCTGCTCATGCAAAAAATTGAGCATCCTCCTACGACTACACAATGTGACGGATCATAAGGAGAGCAGTTCATTTGGTCTGAATCTGATCTGCCTCTTAAGAGCTCCGGTTGTCCCCTGTGATGAAAACTGGAGCCTGGTGTCCTTCCATTTGGCAGCTTCATCCGTCATGTGTGATATCTCAGATAAAACTTGGAGGGATGATGCATCTGCCTCGGTCTCTCAAAGGTAGTGGTTCTACAATTACAGGTCACAACAGGTTTGTTTAAAGAGTTGAAGGGGAAAAGACGCATTCACACTCCGATTTTTTAAACTCTTTTATTGCATCGAGTGGTCCAACCAAGAGTTAATGCAAATCACAGTTACACCTTGTTAATCAAAAACTACTGACAATATGAAACTGTAGAAAGCATATGCTAATAATTAATTATAATTAATTATTAATTATTATGATGAAGAGGTAAATTACCTTATCAGAAAATGCTACCAAAAATAAATAGATAGATAGATAGATCGATAGATAGACATAACAAAATTGACATTTAAATAGCTGGATGTATTTGTCACTAACAGGTCCACAGGGGTCTGTATCAGTCATATTTACTGTTATAGCGCCTTGTTTTGTTTATGAATCAGTTAATTGTTTGAATCCAGAGGATTAGGATTCAGATGGTGCCAGCATCTGTGTTCGCTGTTACATTTATGTTCTTTTCCACGTAGGAATGAAAAAAGAATGTGTGTGTGTGTGTGTGTGTGTGTGTGAGAGAGAGAGAGAGAGAGAGAGAGCGGTTGCACGTTTATTACAAACTCTATTTGAAGATCAGCTGGAGGGCTATAGACAGACAGACACACACACACACACTCACAGACAAACATTGTCTGATTGTTTGTGAATCAAAGCTCACTTCCAAACCTCTCTAACTGCAGCCTTTGTACTACACTGAAATAATTGTAGCCATTACCAGAAGTACTTTCATGCTTTAGCAAACAGACAGCTTAACCTTTAGACAGCAAGGTAAGTTCCTGAGAGCACGGGTTGGCTTTCCCAACCGCACTGCAGCGAGCATCATCTTTGTTCCAGTGGAAAGTCAATCATCAGCAGAAAACAGAGACACAGGGAACCTGCTCACCTCCTGCTTTCAGATTCACGTCCATATGATGTGTTTTGAGACTGCTGAATCAAATCCAAGCAACTTTATTTTTTATTTTTTTTTACTTTTTGAGCTGTTATGATCTTAGCTACATCCATTTTTATATATTGTCTCTCACAACAGTGGGTTAAAATGTAACGATGTCACTTTTTAACCCAACAGGCATTAGCTTCAGTATTGTCATGCTTGTATGACATTGTAGCTAACAAGTTGTAGCTAACGGCAATGACATGTCAAAAATTTATCAGAGTAGAACATTTTTTATTTCAACAGTTTGAGCATCAAACCACGAGTTGGAAAGGAAAAAAATGCACACTTGGACATGCTGTCATGTTACAAAGCTAACATGCTTATTTTTGCCCGGCTAACTTTGCCAACATTAACGCAACGCGACTTTCAGTCAAATCTCTCTGTTGGTTTCTGTACCTCAAGTAAATAAGATAAAGGAAGAGAGTTCTCATGGTTGTGGACGACCTGTTAACACACACAGCAGCTGTGTCATAAAGAATTGAAATTGATTGCAAGTGAATAATTAAATGCTTGACCATTGCTTCGGGGCAAAAAACAGCTTATTTGCTAGCTGTATGGCTTTGGCTGTTTTTCCAAAGATGGACAGAATGTGTGAGCAGCTGCTTGTATTTGGGCAACGTTCCTGTTGCTGTTTCTCATCTAACATCGCCGTTATATTCTCTGCTTATATAAGACAAAGGAATGTCTTGCTTTCCTCATCTGTCCAGCGATACCTGTTGATGTTACTGCCATGACAGCCAGCTCTGTCTGTGTGAAGTCTGAGGTCAAAGACAAACCAGTGTTATGATTAAATCCTTTGCATGTCTTTTTTTTTTTTTAAATTAGCAATTGTGTTTCCATCACTAGTTATTTTTATCATATAAGAAGTTCATGCACCTCAAGCGAACGTGTATACATTTAGTCACCTGTTGGGGATTTTGATTAATTTCCGCTTCAATCAGGTATATTTTTATTCAATATGGCAAAATGCACACTACAAAGGCTTGATGGAAAAGCAGCTATTTTTATATTCCAGTAAACAATACTCATCTCCTCGAGATCCCCGTGGTGAAACTGAGCAACTTGTGTTGACAAGTGATTTACATGATTGTTTTTACCATATGTTCCGTTAATTGCTGTACTGTATGTAACTAATGTGTCTAGCTTGATAATGAGACCACCTAGGTGTAGTTTATTGACACTGTCTAGTCTATTAATATATTCCCTACAGGTGGCCTCTGTTAACATCGGTGTCAAACGTCGGCCATGTTTGACTATGGAGACTTTTGGACGACACACGCCGGCTCTTGCATGAGGCGCATTAAATGGAGACGGCAAAATACAGGTGCACTCTAGCCATGACTCGTAAGGCAAGGCCGTGAGCTTTGGCTCTTCCCTGCTAGCTGCACTTGCTTTTGAAAATCTGACCCCACAGAGCAAGAGTTGAACCTTGATCTATGGCCGGTTTAACCCCTGGAAAACCAGATGCCAGATAATCTGTTGTCCTTTGATGTGAGGCGCTGTACTGTGTAACTGGGCTGGAGTGTGTGTGTGTGTGTGTGTGTGGGTGTGTGAGGAAGAGTGCATGTTTCTTGGCTGTGTAGTAGGTGTTGCCCTTGTACAGTATATGTGTCTTCTGAGTTGGGAGTGGTATTTGCAGAGGAAGAGATGGGAAAAGGAAGGATTTTGTGTGAACAGTGGCAAGGGGGGGTTCACTGTGGAGTAAAAGAGAAAGAGAGAGAGAGAAACAGCGGGAAATAAAGTTAGAATTATGTGTAGACACACACTCAAATTCAGAGAAGGAAAAAAAGGAAGCAAAGGGAAGGAGAAAGTAGGTTTAGAGGACTGAGGTTATGTTTAAGTTCAGGTCTCCAGTGCCATCATCAGCTTTCCCCAGTACTCTCACCTTTGACCTCACTTTAAATCAAACGGCCCCGTCCTCTCACACTGCCGCTCTCCCTCACTCTCCTCCGTCTTTATCTTCTCGTTCTTATCTCCATGCCGACTCTCGGCTCTCAATTCTTGAGTACATCCCGCAGTCCATTGTAGGATTGTGTGTCTGTCAGAAGAAGCAGTAATTGGGGTTATCTCTACAGAGGATTGTGTAAATGACTGGGGTGGAAAATCTATTGAAGCACAAGTTCAGCGTGGAGAACATTAGACTCAACTAAGTCGCCCAAATAATACCAATGGACTCTCAGGGTGTGGCCACTTCAAGCAGATTTGAACCCAGTGCAACCCTGTTCATCACAGGCATATTTAAACATTGATACTGTGAAATAATGCTAATCATATTAATTATATAATTAAATTCATCAAGATGTCTTCTGCTGCCTTCCAAATTTGAAAAACAGATAACGCAAAAATATGAAAAAAAAATGTGTTTCCCAACTGATATTTTGGTTTATTTTTCTGGATGCACTGCATCATGGGACACTCAGAACACTGAGCCAATTGAGTGTGTATGTCTTCTTGAGATGTTGAGTATATGGCATTTTCATACTTTGACAGTGTGATCATGCTCCATGCTCAAAACCTGATTGGAATGATTGTGCAGTATGCTTTTGGGACACGGTGAAGAAGAAAAAAGAAGAAGAAGAAATAGGGGAAGCAAGAGAAATAGAGGAAATGGAAAAAGAATAGCAGCACATCATTTGGAGGAAAAATTAATAATAGAAGGGAACAAAAGAATTTAATAGGATAGGAACAAATAAAAATAGTGAAAGGCAGATCAAGATAAATTATTACATAAAAGCGAGCCAATCGAAATGGGTCGTAAGAAGAGATTTTAAAGATAATACTAATTTAGTTAGCCCCAAGTTCCTCAGGCAGGTTGTTCCACAATCTAGAGGTTCTAATTGGAAACGCCTTCTTGTGAAGTAAATGAATATTTGCAGCCTCCAGGCACCAACAATGAATCAAGGGAAATTACAGAAAGTGGAATCTGAAGAGGGGAAATGTGTCAGATCGCTGTTCTGTGTGTGCGACGGAAGCGCTCGTCCGATTTTCATTTCATTCAGATCCATGGAAGTAGTTAATCCGCTCGGTTTCCCCCAAAACTGTGAGACACTTTAACAGAATGAGCGAGTGAATGTGTGTGTGTTTAAAGCAGCCAAACTGCGGTGTGTATGTGGATTCATGAGTTTGCCTCGCCCTGTGTTGTCCTATGTGTATTCATGTGTGGTCGGCGTGGTCCCTGGGCCGCATATTGATCATCGCAACGTGATGTTTTATTAAAGAGGTGAGGGTGTCAGAGGCCGACGTCCCTCACCGTCTGTAAATCCTCTCTCTCTCTCTCCTCTACCCCTCCTTCAATCTGTCTTTTACTCCTTTTTTCCTTTTTTTTTTTTGCCGCTCCACAGCCGTGATCTGCCCCTGCCCGTCCTCTCTCCCTCTCCCCTTGCCTCCATTCATCCTTTTAATCGCCGCTCATTGCCCTCCTGTTTCTTTTTACTCAATCTTTCACACCTTGTGACTCCGACTCCCAACTTTTCTGCCACATTTCTTCTTTTGCCTTTTCCCATCATCACCATGACTCCTATATTCTTCCCTCTTATCTTACTCCTTTCCAAGTAATTATCTCACGTCGGGCTGATACGTTCCCTCCCTTCCCCTGCTCCCCTCCCTGTTTCCGCTTTTCTTTCAATCTCTTCACTTCTCTTCAATTTTCCACCTTCTCGACTACTCCCCCATCTTTCTTTCATTCTTTTTTTTTTCCCTTTCCTCTTTCTCACCCGCCCTTGCCCTCCTCCTTCTCCACCTCTCCCGGGGACGGCGAGCCGATAAGCCGGTCCAAGACTGACATGCCCGCATGCTTCCCTCCGCTCCTTTCATTTCTTCCTTGCTCCTCTCCCGCTCTCTCGGGTCCCGCAGACCCCTGTGGAGCCTGTCCACTAATCCCTGATGTCTCTCTATCCCTCTTCCCCCTTCTCCTCCACCTCTCCTCCGCTCCTCTTTTCTCCAGAGGGAGGAGGAGAGAGATAACGCTCCATGCGTCCCTGAACTTCTGCTTCATCTCCTCACTCACTTCCCACTCTCCCACCATCCTCTTCAGTCCCAGAGGAGACATGCACACTCACACACACACACACATGCATGCATGCACACACACTCAACAGTAAGCCGTGCAGAGTCCCTGTATAAAGAACTAGTAGCAGTCGCTGCACCGCGTCCTGTGCAGCGCTTCTCACCACTGTCTGTCACATAGCTTAACACCGCAGAACTGCAGCGAATTGTCTCTATATGTGTGTGTGTGTGTGTGTGCTCTGTAGTCTCCAACTCAGAACCCTAAAAATAACTACCCAGCACCACAATCTTTCCTGCCATCTCTCATTTCTCTCTGCTGTGACTATCCCATTCATTGTTGGTGTTTTTTGTATATTCCCTCTATCTTCTAATCAGGGCTTGAGAAGGTCAGCAAAGGGAGGATCTGGAGGGCTGTGACGAGCATTGAGGAGACAAAGGGAAAGAGGGGGCGGGATGTGGGAGATCCAATCAACAGGTCTGGCCGGGACCTTTGAGATCCAAAGCTTTTGTCAGGCTCATCCGGCCTTGACGCCCAACCCTCGTCCCCTTCTCCCCTACCTAGCTGTGATATCAGAGGTCTCTGGGGAACAAAACCCCAATGCACCCCATCATATCAGTTTGATCGGTGCAACGTGGCAGCCGTGCATGAAAGTTACAAGGTCCCACTGAAATGCAACTCGAAGAAGCAGAGCAGACTTCCAATACGAAAAATGATGTTTTATGGAAGAAGTAGTCTTAAAGCAACAGCTCACCCAAAATACAAGAAAACATACTCCTTCCTGCCATGATCTTGGATCCGTGGATGGGTATCAATTTGTGGAGCTCAAATTGTCCAAAATTTACATGTGAAAAACTCAGCCACAACATTCTATCCAAAAAAAAAACAAACAAACAAACAAATAATGGCACTGGTGTTTCATTGGAAGCTATTTCCTGAGAAATAGGCGAACCTGGACAGATACAGTTTTCCGGTGCTCTTCAGCAGGCAATAGTTCCCAACTTAACTCTTTGCCCCTGAGGGCTGTGGATTATTCTGGGTATCCAGTGCCATTGTTTGTCTGTTTCTTTTTTTTTGGGCAGAATGCTGTGGCTGAGTTTTTCACATGTAAATTTTGGACAATTTGAGCTCCACAAATGATTCCAGCCCTATTGTGTTGGAGACAGGGAGGATCGCGGTAGACTGGAAGCCTCACCAAATCACACAGAAACTATCCAGATGGATAGATTGCAGTAGAGAAAAATACAGAGAAAATATTGTTGGCGTATTTTGGGTGAACCGTTCCTTTAAATCCATGTCGTGATCTGATATGAGATGGCACCCACGTAGGTAAGTCTAATAAATGACACTGCTTGAGCATGCAGCCATATTTTGCATTCACTCTTCCACTTCCTCCCACTCTCTCCTGTCTTTCCCTTAAGGGAAAACCTGTAAAGTAATTGGTCACTTCACATTTCCCATTCACATCCATTCAAGCCTGTCTATTCAGCTGCATGGAGCACAGGCCATTTCTTTTTTTGAGTCATGTCCATTTTCCAACAATTCAGCAAACATGTGATTGGCTAATTCACCCATTTATTGGATGACTGACAAATTCACCCCATAAAAAAAGAAAAGCACGAGCGCTTAGCAGTTCTTTTTTTTTACTTTCATCGGAAGAATGACTTTCTAATAAATGCTGCTAGCCAGTCTTCTGCCTTTCAAAGAGTCCTCCCTATCGTTTCCTTCCATTCCTTGCCACCTTTCCCTCTGTCCCAGACAGGAGAAGTGCACATGTGGAAACGACGTGTGACGGTACAGCAGCAGCTATTTCAGGGTGGCCAGTGGCCTATTGATTTTCTCATCCTTTTTTTTCTCTCCAATAATGCCCAGTAGAGCTGTCAGACAGATTGATTGGGATCGTGTGTGTTTGTGTGTGCGCGTGTTTGTCCGTTTGTATGAGGGTCGACTGCAGATTGCGGCGCATCATCATTCCATGTTGAATGAAACACACAATTTGAACACTTATCGTCCCCTTTGGCCCGTTGAACAAAACCCAAACTCAAACAAAATCAATGACTGAATCAAACACGAATACTGTAGACAGAATACAAACACCGACTGTCAGCCGCCACCGCCCAGAAGGAACGTTCTCCAATAGAAATCAGAGGTGTTCTTCAGTGCACAAACAAAAAGCCAGGACAAACCCAGGCTCGAATTGAAATCATACAGATACCAAGGTTGAATGGTGTGCGATTCAGGCACATTTTCACTGGCACCCACTGCTCAAAGCAAGGCAGAGCAATCCCCCCAAAAAGTTAATTTTGAAATTCTTTGACTTAAACAAATCCCTTTTGATTGAAACTTATCATTTTTGCACTGGGCCACCGGCCATCCTTTGCTGAAAGTCCATCTCTGAAATCCAGGCAATGTGCGACAGCTTAATACTGTGGCCCTCAAACCCCAAACCACAGCAGGCTCTTTCCAACATTGTCTCATTCTGGGCTCATCTCTCCCCAGACCTTGATTCACTTTTCAGAGAGAAAGGTGGGGTCTCTTGCGAGAGGACCATCTAAGACTGCCTGCAGATGAAAAAGCCTTTTCAATCCCGAGGACCAAATTGAAACACTATGATACCAAGATGAAGGTTAGTCGAGTGTTTCGCAAGAAGACATAACCAGTCAAAGCAGATCTTATAAAGTGATTTTAAATGGAATGACATTTGTTCCCTCCCGGGGATAACCTTGCTTATATGTCATAGCCAAGGCTGAAAGAAATCAAAAACTAGTAACAAGTAGTTGTGCATCTCTGGAAGGTATAATCAAGGAAAGGCAGATATAATTTCTTTAGTATCCATAGTGGAGAGCATTAAGTTAAATGCATGGAACTGCTTCAAACACAAAGGTGAAGGTCTTTGATTGCAAACATAAGACATGCATCCTTAATGTGCATCCTTGATAGTTTCCGCACATCAATACATCCACATCATACAGCTACATGAAGGGCGGATATCTTTGCACCTTTTTACATCCAAGCAGAACTCGAACTGCATGCCGGATGTAGAAAAGACTGAATGAAGATTAAATTGTTTGGAAACATTTCGCGGTGTCCAGAATGATTTTGCACAGTGAACAATTCCTATCAGTGAGCAAAGCCAGGAGCTGAAGAAATTTGGCACTCCAATGATGTCTCATTTCCCAGGTTTAGAATAAACACTTTCTCTGGCAACGGCGTCCTCTTATTTATGTTTTAACCGCCTGCATTTAAACGCGCGCTCGTCAGAAAGTTTGTCGGCGATTAAAGTCGAGCTGCCTTTGGAGTCCACAATCAAAACTGACTACATAACATCGCAGCAGGGGACCTTTGCTTGTGAGGAGAAGTAGTACGTGTTCGTGACCTCTCAATATAAATGCACAGTTAATTAAATGCCAGCTATGTGGCATGGCTTCTCTTTGGCCTGCTCATTAACCTTCCCCATTCAATATGTCAGATGAAGTAACCTTTTCACAACTCACTCATCGTCTCCAGGCGCTGTTTACTGGAGTGAATAACGAGAGGCACTTTTCCACCGTAACACGTTTATTATTCTTTTGCTGCCATATGATCTGTCTGTGTAATTTTATCATGCCCCGATTTTAAAGTAGTTCATTATTTGCGCGGAGCCCTCTGGCAAGTCTTGCCTTATTAAAACGCATTGGCCTGTTAACTTTTGTCAGGGCATGTCAGCTTATTGAAAAACTCATGTACATGCATGGAACTTATGCATTAGAACAATGCTTTCTTAACACAATTGACTGGCCAATCTTTGATTAAGCCATGTTACTTTTAATTATGCTTGCCCTTGATTTTCCTTCTGCCTGAGTGGAGACTCGCCGCCAATTCTGTAAGCCAGCGCTATTAGTAACACTTTATGAATTAATTATTCAAAGGCATCTGCAGGCACTTTATGATCAGATCAACAATCAATTTTATTTGTGGAGTCTAAGTCATTTTCCCATTCTACTTATAACTCAAGGGAACCAAGGAGATTACTTGTCTTTGTGCAGAATCTCATCTTGGTATTTTATGTGGTTATTATTGAAAAGGATTGTTATTATTGGAAAAAGCCTGGAGTAACTCCTCATGATGCATCTGTTGTCTGTGTGTGTGTGGGTGGGTGTGTGTGTCTGTGAATGGATGTGTGCATGTTTCTGTGTGTTTCTATGTGTTTCTTATGTGTGCACATGTTCCTGTGTAAATATGTGCATGCTTCCCATCCTGCAGTGTGTGTTTGTGGCCATGTTAAACGAAGGGTATGTGACCTTGCCCAAGGACTCTGCTGCTCTGGCTTTTTAGTCTTCCGTCTTCCCAATCAATACTCTGCCATTTTGCCTCCATACCACAGAGGAACAGCCAGCTCCACAACTCAACACCTGTCCCTAGAACGGGGGAGATCTGTCACAGGCCTTTCCTCCCCGAAACATGAAATCACCAGCAGCAGCAGAGAAATGACGCTGCCATTTATAACGGCCGTCTATCTCTTCATAAGGGCCCGCGGGGAGCTCGGATGAGAAGTGGGAGAGGTGGAAAGGTTAGGTCCGTTGAGATATCGGAGTGGAGAAGGATTTGGGCCCAAACCTGGACAGGAAAAAGAACCATCTCCGTCTGACAGGTTGTTCATCATATGGTAGCATGTCCAACGTGGCTCAGGCGTTGGGAATTGGTTCCAACTTTCTCGCCGACTGCATTTCTCTAGTAGGTTAAAAATGGCTTTTCAGCAAAGGATGTGAAACAGCTTTTATTTAAGTGTAGATTAAAGGATAACTTTGATATTTTTCATCCCAGGGTGTATTAAAATGTTGATTAATGTTGATGATCATTTATAACCACACTTAGTACAACCTCAGCACCAGGTCCAGTAACGAGAAACTTGTTACAACTTCTTACTAAAGCCATAAACACCATCCAACAAGGCCTTGGCTGTCAGTCTACAAAAACCCTATAAATATCCTTTTTGAAAACAGGAAACTCACAGTACAATCAAATACATCTTGAAATTGCTTTTGTTTGAAATTTCCTTGTATAACACAACATTCTGCTGCAAACCCAGCTGCTAATGCTGCATTCACTTGACCTTGGAATCTCCTCTTAAATTTCAACTCCAGAGAAATGGCTGATTTTTTTCTTTGGTGTTTGGCATTCTTTGCCAACGTTTTATGCCCAGGGCTGAAAAATAACAAGCCTAAAGATGAACAATGTATCTTTCCATGTATACAACATGGAGTTGTTTACATTCATAATTTCAATCATACAGACATATGCTCTCCTGGTAAACCCCGGTGACAATGTCTCAAATAAATGTATTACCTTTAAGGGCACTCAAAAAGTCTTCATTTTTCATTTTTCCAGTGCACAAATGGTCCTCTCCTAAATTCAGCTGTGTCTTTCCTCAGCTGACATAGTTATTTAAGGAATAGAAAGGTGCACACCTCAGTCCCTCTGTCTCCACACAACATTGTTTACTATGTCACCTCTGTGCAGGTGGTGTGCTCATACTGTAGTTTTATGCAGTACTGCATTTTTACCCAGAGCTCTCACTTGAGTTCTGGGTAGGATACCCACAAGAGCTGTGATTGGTCCTAAAATTTGTTGGCCCATTGCTCATTCACTGAAACAGTGGGCGTACTTTGCCCAGAACTCTGGTGGGTTTCATGACAGCGTGTTCATAGTTACAGTACTGACTTACTTAAATGTTTTGGTTGCTGTGCGGTGATCCATTTTGCTCACTAGTGAATCCAGTTTTATAAGCAACCATACCAATTGTTTGCACCCATTTACCCAACTTTAGTTTTATCTAATTTAGTACATATCACACATTAACATCACATCTTACATTACTGCTAACACATTTCCAAAGCATATCATGGCTTTTATCCTACCTTCACGGCAGCAGTTCACCTCCATTCACTTCAGTTCGGGTTGAAAATCAGTTTGCAGAGACTTTAAATTTGCCTGAGATAGGTAATCCGACACAGGGAACATCCCACCCAGGTTTATTTTTGTCAGTTACTTAATCACTGCACGGTTATGTTGTTTAATGCATGCACTGATTTGAAATGTCCTCACGCCTTCTGGTGCATTCACATGCTGGGGAGAAGCTCTGACATCTGGGAATTCAAAGTTGGCTGCCATACAGCATGTCATTCATTTGCTTTTTGGTTGGAAAATCAAACCCTGAGGACAAACAATGAGCAAACACGCTCAACAAACAAACATTGGTGCTGTGGATTTGTCTTCCTCTGGTTAACTACGTACTAAGTAGGAAATTCATTTTTTCTGATTTAGCGATGACACCTGAATGCGCCATTCCTCTCTTTGGCACCTGGAAACACACACAATAGGATGTAGATCTCCACCAGAAAATAGTCCCGGAAGAGGATTGTTTTATGAAGTAAATTCATCCATGACTTCTAAACCCAGGCATGAAGTATATGTCAAAGTGGGTTTCTCACCTCAATGTTTCAATTGAAAAAAAACCCCAAAAACTCATGAAATAAAGTGAATTTCTAAAAGCATATCACTTTGAAAAATGGTCAGGTAAAATGTAAGGTATTTGTGCAAAGTAGTAAAGGGGGTAAAATCCATGGTCCTTAAACTCTAGAAGTACAGGGTAGCAGGTTCAATGGTGGGTTAGGGAGGCTGCCTAGTGGTCCTTGATGTGTTCTTTCAGCAGAAGTGCCCCTGAGCAAGAGTGCCCAACCTCTGTTTATGCAGGCTGACATGTTCCAAGGATGGGCAGTGAAAACAGTGATATGAAATAATCTGCAGTTAGCTCTTTTAAATGCTATTGTGGTTGTGTTTGTGTGACCTTGGCTGTGTTTGTCCTTGTAGAGACAGAACCCACATCCACTCGCACACATGACTCTTGGAGGTAGAAGTATGAAGCATTTCTCTCAACTTAGCATAAACTGAGGTTTTCATCCTCGGTTGATACAGTAGAGGAAGATTTTCTCCTTTTCTATGTGGTGTAAAGGGGGTTTTCAAGACTGATGATGATTATAGCATTGGTGAAAGTGGTATTGATGTCGATAATGATTGTGGTGAGGGCAGAAGTGTTGCTGATGATGATGGTGGTAGTGCTGATGACGCTGCCTCCGTTGTTTATGATGATGATGATGGTGGTGACCTTGTCCCTCTTGCCTTATTCTGAGATACAATCAATTGTATAGTTCAGCCACCTGCCGATGCAATAGAATACAGCACAGTTTTTCTTGCTCGTACCCTTTTCATGGTCTTGCCTGTCAGAAATAGAATTCTGAATAATAATGAATGAATAATAAAGAATAATGTGTTTCGAATGGTAAATCAAATTGAATGAATTATGTAAGAATATGCAATCCAACAATGTGTGAATACCAATTGCTACAGTGTTAAGGAGATCTAGACACCCAAATGAAGTCTCTTTATATGACTTCATGACACATATTACATTAATTATTACTTTACCTCACAGTGTTTTTTTATTCTTTTTTTTCCTTCCATGGTCTCATGGGGATGCGGTTTCATTTGGATCTGCACATCATGACCTGTCCTACCTGTACACTCCTTTCTAAAGGTAAGAGAAACCTTTCCCCAGTTAACTCTTGCCAGCAACTGGCCTTTTTTTCAATGGACGATTCTGAGAGCTTTCAGTTTGTGATGCTGCACAACCAAGGCTGATGTATTCCCATCCAGGGCCATTCAGTATCGATGATCCCTAATGTAAATCACAGCTTCCACATCATGGGAACTTATAACTAACTACTGACTATGCACTTGTATTTGCATACTCAGTACACACTCCTGGACCTCATTGAATATTCATGTGGCGCTGAAAACAAGTCTCGGAGTTTGAAATAGAGATTGCTGTCACAGCCTGTGAATCACGGAGCAGTTTTAGCTCTTGAAAGCACTGTAATCAGTGCTGCCTGCTGTCACCCCTTGTGCACACACACAAACACACGCGCACACACATGCACAGACACATATGCATGCATGCACACATGCACATAAACACACTTCACTGATTTCTCCGTTCGACCAGGGGACACTTTTTTAAAAAGCCCAGTGAAGAGTTTCTCGCTTGACGTGTCACACGCTATCACTTCAGATGTACTCCCCTCTCAAATCTCTCTCCACTAAGGGGGAGACCTAATAAACCCAGTGGACAGCTACAAGCTTGAAGTGTCATGCTGCATCCATCCAAATAGTCCCCTCAACTCACTCTCCGATGTTACTAAGGGATTCTTAAAAGCAGCGAAAGTGTTTATCTCCCAAGACCAATAGTTGAAGTAGAAAACTTGGGGGAAGCGGCAAAGATTAGAAGCTGTCTCTCACCACTGTGCCGGTGTAATTTCCCTTGCCTATCAGGTTGAGTTAGAAGCACTGTCACTTCTTGTAAATGGGAGGAAATGTTCCTGACCTCTCCGGAGTGAAGAAAAGGGACCTCTATATGTTTCTTCCAGTGGCATGAACCTGATAGTCAGCCTGACAAGACTGAGGGACAGGAGGGAGGGAGGATGAGCAGGCATACAGAAGAATGGACAGAGAAAAGGGAAACAAGTGAAAGAGAAAATAATTGAGATTTATGGTAGAACCTCATCAATATTTAAATATGTGCTCATCGACATATTATTCAAGGTCTTATATAATTAACAATCCTGTCATCACCTACACTTAGGACTAATCAGGAAAGAACCGCCTTGCTTGTGTGTTTAATTAGCTTATACTTTCTTACTGACTTCTTTATTCTTCTGCTTCTTCTTCCTCTGGTCACTTTTTAAGTACATGAATTGTTGCTAATTGCTTTCAACACCATTCAGTGTTTAAAATGTTCAGCTCATTAGGTAGTTATGTGATTCTATTCAGTCCTATGGCTTTATTTATAGTTTCTGTGAGATTTTAACTTTGCAATAATGCAAATTATTTTGCAATACACACTAATGGTGGAATGTTCAGCTCTGCTAAAATGGGTGATGTCACAATATATCCTTTCCCTGCTTGCAATATTCAAATTAGCTCAGTATCTCACTATTCTGATTGGCTACTACTTCTGCCATTAGTACTACTGCTACTACTTGTAGTGGTATGGCTACTAAACACACTCGCAAACATACACACACACACTTTCATAGAGAAAAGTTTCTTACCATTATCATTCTTCTTCTTCTTCTTCTTCTTCTTCTCCTTCTTCTTCTTCTTCTTCTTCTTCTTCTTCTTTTTCTTCTTCTTCTTCTTCTTCCTCTTCTTCTTCTTCTTCTTCTTCTTCTTCTTCTTCTTATTATTATTATAAGTAGTCGTAGCAATAGTATGACTACTACTGCTAAAGATAAATCTACTCCTACTATTACTACTTCTACTATTGATAATACAGTTAATCCAAATAGTACTACTACTGTAGTAGTACTGTAGTACCGCTTATACGACTGCCTGTTTTTCTGCTGCTCATACTGTTTGAAACATCATCACCTTGTTCAGTGTACTGAAAACTCCAAAGACATTTAAATCCTTTATAAGGAAATAAACTTCCAAATGAAGCAAACATGTTCTTCTGAAAATGTAACCTTCAACTCCAATAAGTGGTTGCTTGGACAAGAGGCATCTGTTGCGTCTATAATCATCAACACTTCTTCACTTTCAGAATTAGTGTGATTGCAGTGCGAGTTCTATTTTCAGGGAAAGCGGTCACCATCATATCATAATAATAGAATAATGAATAATCTTGTTCATTTTGATAATTACCAAACAAAAATGTCAAAAGATGTCTCCCCAGCGGGGTTGTGTGTGTTTGTCTTCACTCTCCCCCCACACTTACTCATTAAAGTCTGATGCAAAAGCCAAAGCCTTCAAATCCTGGGAAGATACCTGCCTTCATTTATTCATATATGTCGAGGTATGCTGACTATCCCGCGCATAAATTGCAAATGTGCTACTTCACCTCATGTAGATTTATAGCTTGTTTTGCTGGATGACTAAATCATCATTGCTATTCCTCTAGTCTCTCTCTCTGTCTCTCTCTCACTCACTAAACCTTATAAATGAGGTCCAAATAGTTTATTTACACCGTTTCTTTCTTTGCAACATGCAGCCCCTGCTGCACTGCAGATGCTATGTCCCAAAATGCAAAATCAGTGACTGTGTGCATGCGTGTGTTAGTGTGCTGCGTGTGTGGCAGAGGACAGGATTAGTGTGTGTATTTGTCTGCGCTGGACACAAGTATTCACTGGGGCGTGCTCTCCGGGAAGGGCGTGTGTATGTGCGTGCACGTGGACTCGCTCGCATGTATTTAGGTCTGCCTCTCTGTCCCCATGGCAGCATACTGAAGAGCGAGTGAGGAATGGAGGTGTTTCACATCCAGAGCAGAGCTGTTCATTTAGATAAGAGCAGCAGCTTATGCAGGACATGAAACAGAGGGTTAGGGCCATGGCCTGTGGATCAGCCAGCAGCCCTGGATTTACCGGTATTTCAGGGGGACTTTAGTGGGGAAACTGGGACTAATCCTGTTTGTAAAAAGTCACAGGTAGAGGGATTAAGGCCTGTTGTGTTGTCAGCCTCAGCATAGACACAGTCTTGGCAATATAGAGAGAGAGAGAGAGAGATGTGTGTGCAGGTCTGTGTGTGTGTTCGTGTATGTGTGTGTTTCTGTGAGCGTGTGAAAAATGCTCGGGGGATTTGGGGGGAGTGGAGGAGCAGAGCTGACGTCCAGTACATAAACACACATACACTGGCAATATATATGTGTGTGTGTGTGTGTGTGTGTGTGTGTGGATATTGCATTACATGCTCATTCATTCGTTCAAAGCGTGCCATGTGAGATGAGAAACAACCCGTGCTATAAACTACAAAGACTTTCTCTGTTGCTTCTTTGGCCAGTCAACAACCAACATTCTCATTCACCTTCACATATACTCTGTCCTGCGTTTACAATTCAGTAACCATGCTTCTGCTTTCTGCAGCAGCACAACCAAGCCATGTTGGTGTAAAAGGAAAACTGTCAGCATTTGGCTTGTGCAAGTAAAACTTACTAATGAATTTTCTAATAATACTTGGAATCCCATATGGAAATGTAAGACATGTCCATACAGTAGATTTCCATTGATGGCATTCTGTATGTCCAAATTAAATACTCATATATATGAAACTATAAACTATAACTACATCAAATTTGGCACATTTTATATTCGGACATATGTGTCTAACATAGCGATGCATGTGTCCTCCCCAGTTTTTGAGACAGCAGCCACCACTGTCATATAAGTATGTTGAGCAGATGCAGATATATGACCATATAATGACAATATGTTGTTTTCATATATGCACATACATATATGGAGCACGTGCATATGGGCTGCATATTTGGTGCACCATATCCAGTGAGTGGTACATATGTGTGATACATTTAAAGACTTATATGACAACATTTCAATGATGTAATGACATATATGCTCATATATTAGATCACAAAGTGCTCACAAAGCTCATAAAGTGCTTTACATATGAAGAGAAGCAGATTACATCATTTCCTGTTAGTAATCCTTGGCAATTCTAACATGGGACACACACTTTAATGGAATTCCAACATGACACAGCATGGATTCCATTAGAGCGTGTGTTTTTTATCAAGCCTTGCCACATAAATTAGAAAATATCTTGACATGGTTTGACGCAAATGTAACTTTCTCATTTTCTCTCATTCATTCATGCCAAGACGCATTAAGTTCTGGGTCAGAACCCACAAAGAGCTGGACTTGGCTTGCATTGCTATACCAGATCTGCCAAAGAGATTGTTCAGGTTTGCGTTGTGACCAAAATTCCACGTCTTGAAGCAGTTTCAAATCATGGGAATGAAATTGGGATATTGTTGGTTACATAATAAAATAAAAAATAGATTTAAAAAAAGACACTACAGTTATTAAGGAACCTTAAAAGTATCTAACAGCAGAAACTGCGACTGGCAGCCGCTGATGTGAGACTAACTTGGCAAAACCACACACCACATGATTGGATCTTTCAAGGTGAAACTATTTATTACTTTCTCACACAGTAGAAGTAATAGTCCCACAGATGAATTGTGTATTAATCAGAACTCTTATTGTCTTGCTTAGTGCCACAGAACAAAGAGGGGTCACACTCCAGAGGATTTGCCTACCAGACTGTACCCTGTGTGCTCTCACTCAATCAAAGATGAACATGAGCAACTACGTGCACGCACACACACACACACACTCACACACAGACACATACTCACACACCCCGTTATCAAAGACATGCCACCAAATGTCCCGCCCTCCGCCTCATTTAACATGGCAGAGCACCCTGTAATAATCCCACAGATGGCCCCCTGTGCTCTCTCCCTTTCTCTCTCTGTCTCTCTCATACACACACACACACACACACACACACACACACACACACACACACACCTATTTGCACACACTGGCCTTTTCTCTTCCCCCTACATCCAAATCTGCAAAGCTGGCCCCAGTAAAGAGCCTTTCTCT
>OMLF01048868.1:0-16142 GCA_900302615.1 Holocentrus rufus | reverse complement strand
AGATCAGTGATACTCACACATATCAAAGGAAAACTGCACACTACACAGAAAGGCTGGCTGCTCAGATTTACGCATTGAAAAGCTACAAACAGACGGAACCAGTATAGACAGTCGCTCCAGTTTCGCGTGAACGTGGTCGTCTTGCGAGCACGCCGCTGACGTGACGCTTGCGGTCTAGACAAGGGGTTAGACCTACATTTTGTATGATAGCCCTGGGACAACAACTGTCTCAGCCAATCAATGTTTGTGATGTCATCACAGAGAGCCCTGCTGAAGAGCCACGCCTCCTGAAGTTTTGAGCTAGCCTAGGGCTACAATCTTAACTGTCACTGCTGTTGTTTGTACTACAACTGAAGGCTTGTTGATAAGATAGATACAACAACTAAAAGTCAATTGGAATTGGAATGGAAAGTTAGCGTTCATGTCCTCTCTACATTCCCACATACACTTCCCGAGCAGAAGTCCACCGGTGCCGGCTCCGCGACAGCTTCACTCAGAGCAGCTGTCAATCACAGATGTCACGTCCCCTTTTTATCGCATCAAATAACTAATGAAAACCAAACTGATCAGAAAAATGAACACATGAACATGTATCAGCGTGATAAGAACTATCTGAAATGACACGAACCATCTTTACTATATTTACTATATTTACTATACTGCAGCCAGCCACCAGGGGGCGATCGAGATGTTTTGGCTTCGGAGCTGTCACATCATCCATCTTTATATACAGTCTATAGCCCAAACCAAAAGATTTTTGATATTGTTTAGATGTGAGAGACCCCACACATAACGACATAAAATAGTACATTTTATAGTGTTTTGATCCTTGATTATTGATTTTATACCCTGGTTGAGAGTAACGGCGTTAAAATAAACAGCGTTACATAACGGCGTTATTTTTTTCAGTAACGGGGTAATCTAACTAATTTCCATCGTTACAATGCTGTTACCGTTACTGACAAATAAATGCAGTACGTTACTATTGAAGCTAGCACACTCATTGAAGCTGTTGTCAACGTTCGCTGAATCTGAACGCACCCCGGGCTTTTTCAGGCAAACAAGAGCTGCAAAGGTTTTTTGGGGAGTGGGGGGGGCAGGAGAGGGGCAACAATGATGGAAGAGATGATGATTGGCTAAGGTAGCTAAGGTATTGGCTAAAGTAACGCAAATAGTTACTTTCCCTGGTAATGAGTTACTTTTATAATAGAGTAATTCAGTTACTAATTCAGTTACTTTTTGTAAGAAGTAATGAGTAACTATAACTAATTACTTTTTTAAAGTAACATGCCCAACACTGCCCAAAACAGATGAGTATTGCTATCTATCTGGCTCAAATTGAAACAATCTGAAAGTAATATTTAGATGTAGCTGTTAGTGAAAAATAAACCTTCACAGCCACTCAGAACAAACTTATTTACACAATATATCATGTGTTGTACGTTAATGAATGTTTTCTTTTAAACAAGTCATTGTAGGATAAGGTAGATGGTAGGTACAACTGCTGAGCACCTATGTCCAGATCACACCATCTAACTTCTCCTGAAACAACTCCTTTGTTTGTTTGTTTTCTTTTCTTTCTTTTTTTAATTCCAAGATGTGTGTTTCAAAAACACATGATACATTGTGTAAATAAGACAGTTTCGGAGTTGCTGTAAGGTTTATTTTTTCACTTTAACCGAGATACGCTACTGACGCCTGAAGACTTCAAGTCTTTATGCCAAGCTAACAGGAAATGCTAAGCTAAAATGAACAAAATGTATGAAGGCAAGAATAAATTGGAACCCACATGCCAGAAAGACTAGCGTGGTCATTTATGATTTTTTTTTAAATAAGGGCCAAACACCTCTGTTGCCTCTTCCAAAATGGTATTCTTGAATTAAGAGAATATATACATTCAACACACATTCAAATAAATAGAATATAACTGCATATGACAATCATCTATACAGTCTCAGTGCTGTTTAATAAAGCTCACTGAAAACTTGCAGTTATTCACTGACATAATGCCTAGCAAAAATGATGCTGGTAAGCGACAGAACCATTGCGTCATACCTTGATAAAATAGAGGCTCTTTGCCCTTTTGGACCTGTTCAATGTTTTTGAGTGAGTGCCTGACAATTTATAGGCACAGCACCTATTGATAAGCACAGCACCCAGGCCATTCTGTGTTAGGGGACAGGCAGAGGACAAACAATATATTTTGTTTGTCATTTCAACAAACAGGTGAAGCAATAAACATGTTTCAAATTAAGCCTAATGCTACAATTTAAAAAATACATTCCTTTGCATATTAATGTTGACATTTATGTATAGCTTATTTATGTATCCTAGCCAAAATATTTCACATACAATTACACTTACCTTGCTAAGGACATTACATAAGGAATCCATGACCAGAAAACTTCCAGGAAAATGTAACTGCTCAATATTGTGAGTCACAGAGCAATATTGTGAACCCTGTACTACCAGTCCTGTGCTAGACTGCAATTGAAGACATTAAATAAATAATTAAATATGATCATGCTTGGAGAGCAACTGGGGAAGTGATTTACTCCTGAAATGGACCAGAAGTGGGTGCAGAATGGCCAGACATAAGAGTCATATGTTAGTGCTAGATCAAACACACCAAGCATGTTAATATTGTTATTTTTGTTATGATTACTACTGTTGTTTCTGGAATGGTGGATTTGTTAAACAGTGAAAGTTATTTAATGTACGGATATATGTACATCTGATATACAGTATGTATGCAGGTACATAATAACCTAAATGACAGCCTTACATGCATGGAAACACTTTGAGTTGTTTTCTATATTCCTTCTATATGTTTATATTGATATTTACGCTTTCCTTTGCAATTTTTTGACTACGTATGAGTTTTTAACTTTATAAATGATTGTTTTAGAAAGCATAAAAGAGCTAACAAAAAGAAAACGTGTAATATGATAGGTAGATTTTGGGGAATGGGTGGTATTAGGGAAGTATTATAAAATACAAAAACACAGAACCCTAGTATTTTAGTATTTTGTATTTCAAATTCACAGCAATTATTTGACAGGTCTGCATTTAAGGAGTCAACTAACTGTCTGTTTGTGCAAAGATTGGGTGATTCCAAACCGAAAAAAACAACAAAACAAAACAAAACAAGCAAACAAACAAACAAACAAAAAACGCTGTCTTAAAATGCCCCGACTAAGTAATGACAATAATACCAGGCAACAGAATGTTGGTTTTCAAGGTGATAAGGTCAATATGACTAGAACACAGATGCTCCACTTGTTCCTTGTCATGTTAACCGTTACCAGAGAAAGCAGATGTTGCCTTCAGAAGCTGTTGGAGATGTCGTAATTGCAGGTAGAGGAACATGCAAATTTTCCATGGTGTCAACATGTGATTTTCTTACTCTTTTAATTTTAACTTTTAGATGCTGTGTATAACAACTTTTATCCCAAAAACTAGAGAGTGAGGTAAATATTTGACATTTGCACTGACAATGTAATTGTTTGAGTTTGAATTGAATTGGATTATACTGCACAAGCTGTGTGGTGTAATTCTATGGTGAATAGTTAAAGGAATACTCCAACATTTTGGGTAAGGTAAGGTGCTGTAAGGTTTATTTTTTCACTTTGACATATAGGCTAATGACGCCTGTAGACTTCATCAAGATGCTAAACTAACACCACATGCTACCCATAAGAACTGACTCTCAAACGCGTAAATCTCATAAACTCGAGTAAGAAAAAAAAACAAGGAAAAAAAAATGGGACTTTAGAGTAAACAAACATAGCAGAGAACAAAGAGTTGTTGCACTCTTCTGTACCAAAAAAACAAAATACAAGAAAAATGGATTTAATTTTGGAGACGGTGTGAATACAGCCACAGGAGAATCGGGCAAGATAATCTTTAGAGCCATTTGAAAAATTGGGCTTAGCTTAAGATTGGCCAGGCTTTAAGTGAGCTGACAGTCAGCCAGATTGCTACCACCCAAAACAGATGAGCATTGCTATCTGTCTGGCTCAAATTGAAACGATCTGAAAGTAATATGTAGATGTGGCTATTAGTGAAAAATAAACCTTCACAGCAACTCAGAACAGACTTATTTACACAATATATCATGTGTTGCACAGTAATGAAAAACACGTCTTGAAATTTTTTCTTTTAAACAAGTCATTTTAGGATAAGGTAGATGGTAGGCTAATGACTCCTGTAGACTTCAAATCTTTATGCTAAACTAACACCAAATGCTACCCATAGGAACTGAACCAATGGATGTAGAGAGATGAAATGCTATCAACCGCTTGTCTCAGTCTGGGTAAGTTGAAAAAGGGATAAATTATCTAAAATGTTGGAAGTCCATTTGTAAAGTCCATTACAAATCATCAGCTTCTGGTACTGGTTCTGTACTTCAATTTTGCTCACACGCTGTGTAATCAAAGCAACTAATGTTCAAAGTCTTATAAACTGCATTCTTTTTGATGAAGTTTGTCTATTTTACCAGCTACAAGAATGCGCTCTGTTTGTCTTGCCACACCGCTTGTACTCCTATCTACCATCATCTTCACTCCGCATCTAACACATGGTCATCTTTGAAAAAAGAATTATTATCATTATTATTGTTGTTATTATTATTATTATTATTATTATTATTATTATAGCTGTGTCAGAAATTGACACAGCCGTAATAAGTCACACATAATAAGTCTGCAGTATTACACTGTTTTGGAAAAGAGTCGTCGGCGTAAGTGGTGAAGATGCTAGCTAAGCTACCAATGGGTAGTATTTTTTAAACACAGCTTCTAAATTGCCTTCCCTGATTTGTGACATGAAACACATTTTCCTCTTAAATATTAACAAACAGTGACTGATTTATGACTTGCAAACATAACAAAAGTGCAAAACTAAAAAAGTGCACAACATTAAATGTCCCTCTGTTGCATCAGCTTGCCATTGAATTCTATTTGTGGGCAGTTGTAAATATCTGGGAACTGTTGCTAATTTGTAGATAGTAAACTGTAAGAAAGTAAAGTAGCAGCTGTTTTATCATTTTGTGTTGTAGCCTGGTGTGACAGTGTGAGCTTCACCAGTGACAATGCAGCAAGGGGGTTTGGTGAAAATCCCCATGGTGATTATGGGCATGAGCCAGAGACAGCTGAAGTATTAGAAATGTGTGGTGAGGAAGGCCAGTGCCACTGACTGACCCTTAGAGAACAGTTTGAGATTCTGAGTGCCCAAAAGACCAAAAAATGGGAACTCAATTATCCCAACAAAATACTTAATCTGCACATGAGGTAATGCGTCCCATGCTTGTGTGACTGCCTCTGGTCCTATCAACCAGTGTTTGTCCTTATTGCATACTTAAGTTTTTTTTTTCTCCCTACCAGTTGGCCTCTCTGCTAACCCAATTTCACTAACATGACCCTGTAAAGATCTGAACTGACGCTCGGCAGTTGTCAGTGATCCAAGTTTGGTTCTATCATGGAGTTCCATTGGAGAGTTATCTGTGGGTAAGTAATGTGTAAATAACTGAACTGAAAAACTGAAACTGAAAAAGTTTATAAACTGAAAATGGTATAATTTAATTTATTGATGAGTGAATAGTGTGATGTAATGTAGATGTTTTTTTTTTCTTTCCAAATTTAGGTTACTGTGTCACAGTGAACTGTTTAGTCTCTACTCCAATACACACTTGAGTTTTAGTTTGGCAAGAGTCAGCTCAGTTAACCTGAACAAATTGTTAGCTAGCTAACAATCATAATGCAAATTTAGCAAAGCAAATTATTTATTTATTTATCTTAAGATATTTTGGGGAGAATTTTAGCTTTATTACAGAGTCACAGTACAGAGAGACAGAAAGGAGGCAGAGGGAGAAGGGACAAAGTTTAACTAAAGTTCTAAAGTGTGAATTAAACCTCGGCCGCTGACCAAGGGCTCATGCTGCCTTCACTTCATAAGTGAAGGCAGGTAGAGGTCAGAAAGATTCGACTCGAAGTGTTCACGCCAGTTGGAAGGTAAAACAAGTGACCAGGTACACAAATGTTACGAATCTTAAAGTCCATATCAAAAGATAGCATTTGTAAATGGCTAATTTATCAAAATGTATGTTCAGTTTTATGATAGGCAGAATTGGTTTGTTGGTTAAAAAATGTGCATGATTTACGTAGCATTAAATTTGGCTTTATTTATGTTTAAAGGTCACCATTTCCCAAATACTTTATTATTTATTATTTAAGTATTTTTTATCTCCTATCCAGATAAATCTGAGTTTTCAGAAAAAAACGAGATTCCACGTTGTTATTACGAGTTGGAAGTTGACGTTAACGCTGCTCACAAATTGGAAGTTGGTACTTATGGTAAATATCATATGACATTAATGTGGCATTAGCCTTAATGATACATCCTCTCTGGGATTTAATGTTAACCATGTGACTACTAACCATTACCATCCCTACCTCTTTATACATAAAATACGTTAGCTAGTGACTCAGAGGTTCAATGTAACGTTGACTATAAACTTTTGCCCAAATTTGGAATTGAGATCCAGTGCATTTTCTCTATGGGGGAAAAACACTTTGATGCTGAGCCATAACAAATACCTGGTTAGCAGCTACCATGTCCATTTCTATTGGCCAATAAAATTACTAAGAGGTAGAGAATCACAACAACTCCAGACAAATGGGACGGGTCATCAGGAGTGGCTAACCAATGAGCTGTTAGCAAGTTTTTAAAATGACGTTTGTGTTCAGGTTATAACAGATGTGGGAAAATGGTTGTTTCTTCATGTACAATCAAAAATCCAAATGACAATCTATTTTTTGATCTGGACGTCTCAAAAATGCAAACAAGTCGGCAACTGAAAAAGATAAATGACGACATGACTTCTGGGGTCTATATATGTGAACAGCAAGATGTTGATGGTTAGTTATTCAGATACTATGTTTAGCAATCTATCAAGTTGGCATTATGTGAATACAAACTCAAATGTATCAGCAGTGAAATGATCAGTTCCCGTTAAAAACCACAGGGAAATTAACTACATTGCATCTTCTCTGTTGAGACGGCCAAGTTGTATGTTTATACAGCTTTATGATTAGTTTTATCACACAAGTGGAATCCTTGCTTTGGGGGTTTCCTCGCCCCTCAATCCTTTGATTGCTTAATTGGATTAATTATTCTGTGAGGTTAGCAGAGTGACTAAAATGCGCTGGCTTTTTGCAGCCCTCGGAGGCCTGGAGGGGAATTCTGTAGATTGGTTGCACTTTAGAGCCTAAGGTTGCTAGATCCATGTGCTACAAGACGGTGGCTTCTTTAGTAAGACCTGTTGGTGCACTAATCCCCGGATCCACTGTGTGGCAAAAAAAGGAAGAGGCCAACAAAACAGATAAAAAAAGACAGGATGTAGTCTTTCTTTCACCTCGTAATGCCTCAGCTTAAAGACAGGACCATGTGACAGGAGCAAATGTGTTGGTGGTCTGGAGCTATGACAGACTTGCGCACACACACACACAAACACACACACACACACACACACACACACACACAGGAATACAAGGTTAGTAACTACACACCACTGAACAAGGCAATCAAACGACAACAAAAGACAAAAATCCTCGCCAAATAAAACACTTTCACCATATGAAGAAAAAGTTATTAGTTTTGGGAGTGGTATCAAATTTGCAGTAGGAGAAGTGGTGCTGAAACATTTTCAACAATACCCAGCCCTAGATTCTGAGCCAGCGCTTTTCAGCCAGAGAATTCCCAAAACAGGAAACTCAAATAAAAGCTGCAGCGTCTCCTGAGTACGGCTGTCTGATCTGTGTGTGGAGACAGAGGGAATCTTGTAACATCCTCTGAAGTAAGTGAGCCAGGTCACACTGAATTGTAATTAAGGAATCTTCCACACCCTGATTCTGCGGAGACACTTTGTCTCTGTTGGCCACTGAGAGAACGTGTGTGTGTGTGTGTGTGTGTGTGTGTGTGCGTGCGCATGCTGCTGTGTGTGGAAGTCTGTGCGTAAAAGTGTGATTGCACAGCACTGTATGTGTGAGAAAGTGTCTGACCTTGAGACTGTGTGTGTGTGTGTGTGTGTGTGTGTGTGTGTGTGCCTGTCTTTATGTGTATGTGAGAAGAGTGTGACTCCATGCAGACGGTGGCGGGGTGAATACTGGTTGAGCTAGTTACCTGGCACTGTGTCAGGCATAATTAGCACTGTGATCCTCATCTGCAAAACATGTTTTCTCTTCTGCCAACCTTTCTACCACAATGTTGCCGACCTGCACCTCCTGTATGTCTACAGTCAGACGGGTTGGCAGACACACACACAAGGGGGCAGATCTGTATGTACGCTTGGGCATCTGCAAGTTTCAGAAAGCCACATTTAAGACCTTTTAAAGGAATACTCGCCCTTTTTCCAACGTACCCAGAGTGAGACAAGATGTTCGATACCATTTTCCCCTCTGTACGTCCACTGGTTCAGTTCCTATGGGTAGCATTTTGTGTTAGCTTAGCATAAAGACTTGAAGTCTACAAGAGGCATTAGCCTAGCTCCATCAAAGTGAAAAACATACCTTACAGCAACTTCAAAGTTGTCTTACGTACACAATGCATCATGTGTATTACACAGTAATGACACTCAGGTCTTACATGCACTATAACTGCTGAACATGGGTGTTCAGCAGTTGAAGCGGTTGTAGTTCCTACCGTCTATAGTTCCTACCACTTCTCTTAAAATGACATCTCTTCAAATACACATGATACACTGTGTAAACAAGACAGCTTTGAATTTGCTGTAAGTTAGAGCTAGGCTAATGACTCCCGTAGACTTCAAGTCTTTATGCTAAGCTAACACAAAATGCTAACAATTGGAATTGAACCAGTGGACATACAGTGGTGGAGACGGTATTTAACATCTTGTCTCAGTCTGGGTAAATTGGATAAAGGGTATTTTGCCCAAAATGTTGGAGTACTCCCTTAAGAACTTTTTTTTTTTTTTTTAATTGCTACCTGGAATTAAGTTTAAGCTAAAAATGTAGAAACAATGGCAATAAAGCCTATGAAAGAAACTAATCAGAAATGCAAAAGACACAAACAGACACACACATACATGCGCGCGCACGCACGCACACACACACACACACACACACACACACACACACACAGTGTTACCACACGCAGACGCTAAGCAAAGGTTTAGATTTAAATTCATCAGAAAAATAACAGTTGAAAATCCAAAGTATAATAGCGAGGTAATATGTCCCTAAACGCCAGTGTGATTTGGTCCTAAGTGGCAACAATCTGTTGAGTCTGTAATGGAGAAGAAATAAAAAGCACCATCCAACTGGCATAAATACTTCATCCTATTCCTGTGAGTATCCTCCATGTACAAAACTCTCTGTCTCCCCAAAAAAGAAAAGAATCTAGCCCATGACCGACCCTCTCACACTAGGGAGGTCACAGAAAAAGGAAACGAACTGCAGTCTGGGTGTGCCTGAGACTCCGGCAGACAGATACGGCTCATCACTGATACAGGGCAGCTTAGCTCATCTTCCTGTACATGTCAGTTGGGTTTCCTTCTTCCTCACACATGCGCATGTCATGAACTACCACACACTACTAAACAATGTCACCTGATTAACCGCTGGACCACAGACATGCACACACACATAAAAAAAGATAATTGTTGTCTACAGCACCTCCCAGGAGATTCTCGGGAGGGACGTACTGTACAAAAGGTGTGTAACTGCCTCAACAGGAAACTGCAGGTCTATTTTAGGATGGCGGTGTCCCCACCCTGCCCTACTGCAAAATGGGATGGAAACACAACCGGGTGGGCTACCTCTTCCTCTTTCTCTCACTCACTCACCTCGTAAACCCATTAGAAAGACCGTAAACACATCAGTGTGATCGACTTCCCAATTACACAGATTGGCGTTTACACCCAGGCATTAGACACACTGATGACGCTGCTCATCACCTGGGAACCTGGCTGTGGTTCTCTCAAAGCCATGAGGCACGTGGAGACGAGGCGCAGGCACAAACATGGTGGCAAAACAAGCTAAAACCTTCACCAGAGTAAAGGCACAAGGGCTAGACAATCTGAATTTCATTCTGCCAGCTTTGATTTGTGAAACAACTTGTTTTAACTATGTAAAGGAATAAAGAAGTATTTGTTCTTAGTGCTGTGCCTCTTGTGTTTCTCCATAAATACACACAAAAGGTTGACAGGTTCCATATATCAGTTAACAAGGTCTATGCCTTAAAGCAATGGATAAGCTATATGGCAGTCATCCCATTCATTGTCACAGATTTACAGGTGTGATCAGTAGGACTAAAGTCAGTCGCACATACAGTATAACATAATCTATAACATAATGGATAGGCTGTTTATAAAGTAAATACATCCTTTTGACTGGCAGTGTTTTATGTGGTATGTACAGGTTTAGATTAAAGGATGATTCAGGTTAGTCAACAGTGATGTAAGTGATGAAATGCTCAACACAATCAACCCGCAAACACATGGAAAACATGCAGGATATGGAAAATAAACAGAATTACCTATGAACTTACTTAATCTCTTTCACATTGTGTCAGCATGATCAATGGGAAGATGTTTGCAGTGGGGTGTGTCTTGTCTTCAGCACACTTCCTATGACTGCAGCTTCCAGGCAGATTAATGCAGACTCACAAGCTGCTCGTTTGATAGCATGGAAATCTGATGTGCTATTTGATGTGGCATGCCCTTGTTTACCACACTGACTTTGAGTTTGACCACAAGTTTCTTCTACATCCGTCATCTGTCAATAAAAGGGTTTATTCAGCACCTTTGATCCTGCTAGCTGTCAGTATTACTACACCAACTTACTACAAACTGTGGCTGTCCAGCACATCCATTAATCGGCATTAGATAAAAACATCATATTTTTCTCTTCTTCTTCTTGTACTTGTAAAGTTCAAGACCTCGGGTCCACAACCCCCATTAAAATCTATAACATATAGCTTTAAAAATTAATAGCTGTTTATATTTTTGCCTGAAAAGGAACTTTTTAGAAACCATTTAGTCTGTAACTTACTTGCACGAGTTATCTGTCAACAACAGCAGTATTCACCTTTGATCCCTTTAATTACCAAGATGACTGCATCACAATAACCAAAGCCCTCATGTCTTACTAAAGCAAAGCAAAGTGCAGTCAGTGTGAAGGCTAAAATAAACACAGACGGGGTCAGATTACAGTCGCTGCGAGATACAACGTGAGATGCAACTGTTGGAAGAGGTTTTACGGTTAATATGATCTGCTTAACAATTTGTTTCCCCTCAAAATAAACACTTTACCAGGAATAATTATCCTGTGACTGACTGACAGTATTTGATGTAGCATCTTTGGATCTTAATGGGCTCATTATATGGGGCTTCATCATTCAGCTGGAGCAGAAAAGGCCTAACTCAGTTTGTGGGACAATTAGTTGAGCTTAAGCGATGCATAAAGGAGATGAAACTCACTTCAGCTGTTTGGAAATCTTGGATAAATTATTTCAATCCCAGTGGGGGGTGATTTAAATTGGAATACCAAATTAATTTCAGCTTAAAAATGATAATCCTATGCCCTTGGGCTGTGTGAGCTGGTATTACTGAACATCCAGCACCATCTCCCATTTCAAGGAAGAAAAGAGAAGGCTTGCTTCCTAATCTGTGATGTCACAGCTATGTACAACAGACAATGTGACAGTGTTGGAGAAACTGTTTCCATTTGGGGCAAGCTTACTTGATGAGAGCTGTCCTGGGAGTGTCCTGCTGCTTTGGCTGCTCCCTGCATGGAGAATCAACAAACCCAGAGGTGTGGGACGACAGCAGAGTGGACGGGGTGGAGGAGGAGGAGGGAGGAAGAGTCGAGGAGCGCAGGGATGAGGGGAGGATGGATGAGGAGGAGGGAGAGGTCTGGGTCGTCGGGTTCTTGCTGTTCCGGAGTAGGCGGAGGGATTTGACTCTGATGGGCTGGATGAGGCCGTTGTTGCTACGACGACGGGCCACTTTGCCAACAGGTCCGGTACCTGTCCTCCTGAAGGTTCGCTCTGGTCTGGGAACACACAGAAACACACAGCACATCTTAGGGGCGGGCACAGAGGACGTGTCTGAATTTCATCACGTTATATTGCTTCCTTAGGCGAACACGTGTCACACAGACGTCTTTATACCTCGCGTCGTGTCTTGCTGTTTTTGAACGCAGGGCGCTGCTGTTGCTCACTATCTTTGGACGGCGTCCAAAGTTGAAGTCTTGTCCATTTCTGGTACAAAATAAGTATATTTTACACAGATAAAATAGCGTTAATAAGACTGTGTGCTGGCCGCCATGTGACGTGTTGTTATAGTGAGACGCCGTCTTTTTCTCTTCGTCTTTTAAATGACGCTGTGTCCCAACTACATAAGCGGCGCGACTCGCATTTTTGTCATGCAAGCACATATAACGTACATCAAATATTTCTAAATGTTTTTGTTAGGTATGCAATAGGAAAAAGTGAACCTTTGCTAGTGGATGAGAAAAAAACAAACATGTATAGCTTGTTAACACTGAGGCAGGTTTGAAGCCAGATTTGCTACACTTCTTTTTGAGGGTGATGCTTTTTAAAGCTGCAGCACAGAGTAGCCTGGCTACAGAGAATGACATTATTATGACCCTGAGGTCCAAATGTCAACAGTGACCAGTGTCACCTTGGTGCTAGCTCATACTGAGGACAAGTGGCTTAGTCCAGACCTCCTCCGCCCCTCTCTGCTCCCATTGTTTCCCTCACTCTCACTTCAATTCAAACACCTTGGCTGGCATTAGAAAATTTGCTTTCCTTACCAATGAAACATGGCAACCTAAAACCAAACCAATAAACAGCTCGGTGAATAATCTGTTTCTCTGCTCTCCCCCTTTCCTCTCTTTCAGCTGAGATAACAATTCCATCACCACTGTGCTGTGATATGCCCTTTATCCTCAGGTGCAGGCCCACCAATATAGCACAGGAAACACCTGCATAGTGGTTACCTCACTACAGAGAAGTGGGTGTGGGCAGTGACACACACACACACACACACACACAGAAAGAGAGAGAGAGAACAGTACATGCACACAAGCACAATCATGACAACAACCCAACCTAAAATACATAAAATACAACAAACCACTTCAGCATGAAGTGAGTCATAAAAGAAGTTCAGCTGTGTTACGCTGACTAGCGGTCATAAAACTTCACCCTACAGTAGGCTCCCACAAATTAAAACTCAGGCAGGAAGGCACAGCTGTTTACAAACACAGCAACCAAAAGGAATACTTTAATTAAAGAGCAAACGCTATAAACACATGAAATCAGTAGGCCAATAAAACCAAACTGCAATAGCAACAAAATTTAACTTTTCTGTAAAACAATTTGTTGTAGTGTGCCTGTTGTTGTGCCTTTTTGATCTTTTACTGGAACCTGCTGTATGGGCATACATTCTTAGCAATTGTAGAGCATACTGAAGATCATCTGTTGCACCAAATGTAACACCAACTTTTTGTTTTTAGTGTGATCATCATGGATTTTTTGAATATATACACTGGGTATTGAAAATGTGTCATCAGCCTAAGAAATAACAATTTTCTCAACCCATAGAGAATCATGTAATCCATACATACTGAAATCCTACTGTCCATAATGAAATAAAGATGAGCTTCGGACTCAGGTTCAGGAAAACGCCAGTCTTGAGCCATAAGAGCTTCCATAAAGAGCGTCCCATGACACATTTTGGGTCCTGAACTGCCGTTTAAAAAAAAAAAAAAAAAAGTATCAACTTGAGTGTATACAGTGCAGACAAGCCTGCTGAGACAGGCTCTAGCACACCATACCTTAACACAAGGGTGTGTATTTGTGCAAGCAAGGGGATTCCTGAGAGAGACAAATGTCACGATGGAACGCAGGGCATTACTGCTTTTGTTTGAACGTTCCCATCCTGTCGCTCTCTTTATGTCTCTTCTACTGGAATCTTCCCAAATTCAACATGTCTGACAATATTCCTGACAGGACGCCTGAGAGAAAGTGAGAGACATGGCCAAGATTCTTGGACCATGCGGTACAGTAAGAGATATGTCACATACTTACGTTAAGTGACCATGGTATTCTGGCGGTCTGACCCTTTAGGGCTAAATAATGGGACCAAACACTGACCTTTGACCTCACCACAGCAGGCCCCGCTCATCCAAGCCTGATATGACCTGAGGGCTGTTGGTACTCAATGGAAAAGGAAGAACATAGTGTTTGGATTTGAAGTTTGCTAAGGGAGCTCTGGTGGCTCCATATTCCTCTTCCAATTTAAGAACGTTAGGAATCTGCTTATTTTATGCATATTAATTTAAGAGAACTGCTTCCAATATGGCGTCCACTGTTAAAAATATCTATCTATGTCTCAACTGATCATAGCTGACCATACTCCTCTTGCTAAGTGGTTGAGTGGTTAATTTGAACTGAAAAAGACTTAATGATCAATGCAAGAGATGATCCAGGTTTAACTGTTTACATGCCCATGTTGGATTCTCTTAATAATAATTAAGGGGCCTTATACCCAGCACCTGAAAAGTATTTAGGAAAGTGGCTTTGTTTGATGCTCCAAGGAAAAGAAAAATCTGGAACAGGCTTAATTTATGTATAATTTCTGCTGTGACTGAAATGTAGTCAGCAGGGAATTGTTGTCAGTGTCTTTCCCATTTCATTCTGACTGTGTGAGATGGCTTCACGTCCATGTCTCAGTCGGGCTTTCAGCTTCCTCTAACCTGACATATCCTGACACACTAACATGAAATCAGTTAAGGTTAAGGCTGAAATATGTGTGAAGCTTTTCCTCTGAAATACAGAGCTCATTCAGATGTCAAATGTCCACTGGTCTTAGGACTGCCGGCACAGGAAGGAAATCAAACAACTCTGTCTCTCTCTTTTCTCATCTACCACTTGTGTTCCCCTTCACCTCCTTCTTATCTTGACGACAGCCTCTGTGTGTTCTTGTCTTGGTAAGCTAACATGTTTTCAACACCTGGCTGGGAGCATTGTCCAATCCAAGCCCTTTACCATGAATCTGCCATCCAATTACTCTAATCCTTTCATTGACCCCTGATGACCCCTGGTGACCTACAGCCTCGTTGGAGCGACCTCAACCACTTGACAAAGAGACTAGAGTTGTGAGGAATGACAAGTATGACTGAAACACACACACACACACACGAACACACACACACACACACACACCAGTAACACCAGCGTGACAGCCTTTTGTTATCAGCAGCATGTCACTCTGTCAAAGAATAAACAACATTACATGAGGAAGATTAGATCACTATTGTGTAATTTTGAGTGCAGCTGAAAGACCAATTACTTGAGTCGTTCAAAAAGGTGTAAAACAGTTCTCACACATACGTACAGTTTGTAGTCACACATGTACTCATAACATGCTGGGCGAGAACACATGGCACAAACACCATGTAAGAATATGTAAGGCAAAGGGTGATACTTTATGACCTTGCCTTTCCAGAAGTGTTTCTGCAGCTGCATGGAGCGTGCTGCTGTACAAGTTCACAGGAAAATAAACAGCACACACCCAACACTCAGCTTCTGTAGGAACATGAGTGTGTTTGTGAGGGCAAGAGCATGACTTTGGTGCAAGTGTTGTATCTTAAATTGATCACTGATATATGCATGTGCAGGCTCATTTGACTGTGTGTGTGTGTGTGTGCCCACTGGCAAGCATGTATGGGAAAATCTCTCCTAGGAGCACAACCTCTGAGAGATGAAAAAGAAGATTAACTTATAAAACTCCAATAAATTTAGGATGTCTGTGTTCTTAGAGGTGTGTGTGAGCATGCTCGGTATACCACTGAGTGACAAAACCCCTTGGGACAGAGCAGTAAGCTCAGTTATATTCCAATTTGTTATTGAATTACAAACATATCAACGGTAACCAACACCAGGAATCGCTGTAGGGGAAATATTAAGGGATCAGTCAGCTCTGGGAATCAAACTTCTCATTAAATGATTTGGTGCTTTTAATTTGAGCTTGGTCCCTCTATTTGAAATAGAGGGAGTGAGGGGTGGAGGGAGAGGGAGAGAGGGAGGGAGAGAGAGAGAGAGAGAGAGAGAGA
>OMLF01048867.1:0-19985 GCA_900302615.1 Holocentrus rufus | reverse complement strand
TTGTACATGGAGAAAGTTTGCTCAAGTACTGTAGGCTATTTAAGTCCAACTTTGAGGTTCTGTCAGTTCAGTGCGACTTTCTCCTTTTCCTGCTCTACATGTCAGAGGGAAATCTTGTACTCTTTACTGCACTACATTTATCTGACGGCTGGAGTTCCTTTGCAGAAGAAGCTTTTCCATGCAAAAAAATCAAATGTGATGCATCGTTAGAGTGCAAACTAGCCAACAATATATGGAGCAGTTAGAGCTACTACACCCAATGTGATGTAATTATTTGCTTATTAAGGGTTGACTTCTGTGTCAAGAAGAGTGGGGCCATGAGCAGTAAACTTTCTGGATATTTGGGAAAGTTAACTGATGCACGTATTGAATAATTTTGGGCTGTGGCTACATCCCTGCTTCACTCCTCATTCCCTTGGGATGTATTCAGTTCTTTAATTATGTGGAGAGGGTATAGATATAATCAACCATTCCAAAATTGGGCAAGAATCCGATTGAGTTGGGTTTAGAAACTTTGGCTTCAGAAAAGAGATTGATCTGTCTTGAATTTATGATGCTGCAGTGAACGTTGCCCACTCTCTTCCTTTTTGTCCGTGGCAGCAGCGCCCTCTTCTGGTCAGGACTGGGAGTGAAAACAAACAGCAGCCATGCAGGCCTCCTGCAGGAGAGGGGAGGATCAGAGGCAGAGGCTCCACCTCGCTGTGCTCTGCTCACAGGCACAGGTAAATTTTTTCAGGCCGTAATCCAAGCTGCCTGTGTGGAGGCTGTCAGCGGTGGAAATCAAATCCACAGAGAGTGCAGCGCAGTAAAAACAATGGACTGCACAGTCAAGCAGCCAGATGTTTCTCTAAACTGAATGCAAGTGAAAAAATGAACATGGTCCTGCAGATGGGGAGTTTTGTGTCTGAGTTGTTTCTGCTCCTGCTGATTTCCACAGGACAAGTTTATGGAGGTAAGTGAAGGTGCTGCAGAGGAGAGAGAATCACTGCTTATCTCCCTCTTGAATTTTAGACTGGAAAAGTTGGTGTAACCTGGTTTGTTGATTCAGTATTAAAGTACAGACACTGCCCTTAGCTTTGCTCAATATTTGATTAGGTGGATTTTTTTCTGTTACAGTTTGTAGCTTAATATGTAATCTAATCCAATACTGTCTGTAGACATATGGCAGTATGCTGCTGGATACTGGATTATATTGCGGTTGCCACTAGCCAGTTACAGTGGGAACACTGCGGACTAGACCGGCTGACATACTCACAAAAATCCCGACTAGAAACTTCAGAAACTCTTTGATTAAATATTTTTATTCCTATCAAGACCCTCACCTGAAATGAGGCAGAATTACACTGATAAAAACAGGACCGTTCATGAAAGTTGCTCCAGGCCTTTCGCCTTTCCGTCATTTATTGTAGGTGTACACAGCAAAATGATCAGTGTTCATTTCACTGAGTGTAAAAACAAAGATTATACCTGTGTTTAAGTGCACAGCTGTCAGTTTTTTTTAATTTTTAGACATTTTTGAATAGCTGCTTCAGAGCAATATCAGCTCCGATAAAACAGGCCCATCTGCAGCAGGCAAACAAAACTTGTCAACTTGTTAACACCAGAAAGAAAATAAATGAATAAAAATTACCAAGTGCCCTTTTTACATGATGTTGCTAGTTAACGTTGCCTCAGAGACCTTCCTACATGTCACCACTTTTGTATCTGCAGGTGACAGTGCATAAAAGACTTGCATTCACATGCAAGATGTGTCTGTGGGTAGGAAGATTACTAATAATCCAGTGTTCATAGGCATCATGGAGGCAGATTAGAGGTAGATAGACAGACATGAGTTGCACAGTTACACTGACAGTAGGCTTATAAGATTTATGCAGAGCTACAGGCACATGCTGGGCCGGCCTGCTGACTGAGTGCTTCTACCTGACACGTGTCTTATAATGAAATATAATTAAAATAAAAATAATGATTAGTTTGTGCGGCACAGGGACAAGCAGAATTATAAATCAAAGGGTTAAAGAAACATATTAGTGTGTGATATGGAAAGATGGATTTAAGAGATGACAATGAACTTGCCAGCTAACGGTCCCCATTGTTATAGATATACTTAAATTATTTGATTTTATTCCTTTACACTGATATCCAATGGATAGATAATGCTATAAATTTTGTTGTTAGTAACAGTGACAGCTGTGAAATCAGTGACAGAAGATTATTGAATCGGATTCAAGAAAAATAAGATATTAATACTCAGGGTAAATTGAATTGAATTAAATTACAAGGTGGATTGCAATGTGGATAGGGTGGTTTTGTGTTTCTGGTGGGTAGAAATCTGGCCTGTGTTACTCACTGACTTCTATTGTATCCAGTTGAAAGACAAATTATGGGCTTTTGTGTCATTAAACTGTGTCGTCTAACTGTACACAAACATTTTTGCAAGCAAGTGTTTATATAATCTCTAGGCTTGTATTTACCCTCCCTCCTGCCAATTCTCTCTTTTTACTAAGATAATTGGAGATAACAAGAGGTGGTTGTGGGGAAAAACTATTTGGAATCATGTGCTTTGCGAATCCTGTTTTCCATTTACGTCATTTAATCACTCGTCTTTGTGTGGTGTTCAGTCACGGTCCCACTCATGTGAGACCCCTCAATCTTTTTTTGTTTGTTTGTTTTTTTTTTTTCAGATATCTGCAGGTCAGTAGTCCACCACTGATATGATGGATCTAATACATTTTTAAAATACATACACTGTTCAGTACTTACAGGAAGCCCTTAAACTGAATTGACTTAAATGTGACATTTTGATGGTCATTGTGATTATAATCCTTGGTGTCCCAAAGTGGTCGAACTGCTGTTTCCACCCTGAAGAGAATTAAATTCAGGGGCAAGCACTGATAGCTACCAATTTATTGACTTAAGACGGTCAAATTTAAAAATGTTGAATACCAGCACATAAATATTGATGTTGGTATTTCCCTTGAAAACCTTTTATGCAGATCACAGTTTCAAATTAGGTCCAACTCTACCAATGGCAGCAGTCCCTTATACTCTGTTTTCCAAAACTACTTCTTTGTACCTATCAGAAACATAACAAAACATTTGATAATTTGATGCTGTCTTTTGCAGAAGTTTGTGCCAACAACTCATTGTTTCATATCACCAAATTAAAGCCCCTCTATACAGGATGATAAGAGTTTTCTTCTAACAGGAATTTGTTGGAAGAAATAATCTGATTGGTTGGGTTAAATCAAAGTGGGTGGGGCCACAGCAACCCTTTTTTTTTTCTTCCATTTTTTGGGGGGCTACATGTCTGATAATATGTTTGTAATATACTTCCTACTTTCCTTGTCTGAACTGAAGTGAAAAAAAGTAAGGTAAGAGAGGAAGTAGGTAATATTATAAGGCTTCAAGTTGGACTCTTGCTACTAACGGAAAAAATCCAACCAACGTTAGCTGTTAGCTAGTCAGCTGTGCTAGTTAGCGGTTAGCTAGTTAGCAAAGCCGAACTTCAAACTAGCCAGATAGCTTTCCTGCTGACCTTCCAACATCATCAGTACAGTGGTCACAAATAAATGAACCTATCAAGTTAGGGATAAAACTATCAGTTTGAGGACAGTTCATTTCCATTCCCATTTGCCAATTAGTGCTCCAGGAAAATCTTTGGCTCCGCCCACTGACATCAGTGAGATAAAGTTATTTCTGACTCCAGAGCAGCTCTGCCTTCGAGAATTTTTTTCCAGAATTGTCCGCGCCAACCCCGGGCTGCAGGGTTGTCCCATTAGTACGAGAAAATTGCAGGATGACCCAGCTCCAGAGTGCATTAGCTGTCATTAATTGAATTCAGATATCAGGTGTAAAGTGCAGCGCAGACGCCGCATCGACAGGCACTTACAGTACTCTGTCAGACAATCTATACAGTTTAATGGATTGTGTCTAATGTGCTGGGTGAATGCCTGGCGTTGGTCACCAGATTTTCTCTCTCATTTGTTGTGTATTGGAGTAAAACTTGTGTTGGTGACAGTAGCCTGAAAATATTGAAGATAAAGTGTGTAAAAATGAATGACTGAATGACTGAGGGATGAATGAATAAGAAAGCCCTGAGAGAGTACAGACCTCTGCCAATGCTCAACAATTCTCCAGCGTTTTGTCACACCCAAACACGTCATCCTCGTTAAACAGATTTATTGATCCTACAAGCACACCCTTAGGTTTGGAATGACCAAACCTATCCATTAGTATCATAGTTATGGATTAAAAAAACAAAGGATGGAATCCCTGATCTGTATTACCACTACAGACCAATCAAAAAGGTAAACACTAGAATTGAAAATCTCTTTGGTGGAGCGAATGAATGTAGCCATATGAAAATACATGCACATATAGAGGATATGCTGAGCAGGTGTGGGTGCACAAATATGACGATACAAGGGCAACAGGTTGTTGTCATATATGCACATACTGTATATAAGGCACACACACATATTTATACAGGGGCGACACATATATCACCATATCCAGAGGGTGTTTATATGTTTGGTTCTTACATGACTTTGTATGAAACATATACCATATATGACAATATTTCTCTATTATATGGGCAAATATATCCATATATTAGATTTACATATGGGAATAAATAAAGAAGTCAAGCCAACACTATATGACAACAGTCTTTCCTTTCTGTTCAGTCTGTCCTTTCCTGTTTCTTGTTCCAGCGTCGTTCTACGGTGATGGTTACGTCCACCTGCGCACCGTGGAGGCGTCCAGTCAGACGTTGCTCCATGTGCGATTTCGGACCTCGAGCCAGTCGGGGCTCCTGTTCCTGGCAGCAGGATACAGAGATTTCCTGCTGCTGGAGCTGATATCTGGACGTTTGCAGGTAAGAGTACACACAAATACAGGCCACATCTGGACTATCTCCAGAGGTGGTCAGGGATGCATTTGGCCACATGAACATTAAAGTGTAACTGTTGTGCATCTTTAGCCTTGACGTTTCCCTGGATATCCAGTTTTACTAGATTGAAATAATTTTTGGCTCTCTGTCTTCACTTCCTCCCACCCTGCAGAATGTTCCTCAACAGGGAAAGAGTGAAGGCATAAACCGAATGGTTGGTAAAACACAGAGCTCTCCAAAGAGACTTGTACAAATTATTGAGACCATTAACAAATGGTGCTTATCAAATTCAGATGGACAACTTTAGAAACTAATGAGATGACATCGGGTCGGCTTTGTTCCTATTTCTTCCTTTCTTTTCCACAATAGGACACCAGTGTATGAAAGAGAAGGCCTGGGTTAATGCATCACCAACTCACATACAGCAACTACATGAATGTAAATACATTTTTGGGGGCAGATCCAAGCCAGGAACGCCTTCAAATCAAACAGGCACCATGTGTCCTTGTCAAAAATTGACTGTCAGGATACTCACAGACATCAGGTGTCAGTTTTTATAGGATGTAAACATTATGATAGGAGGTGACATGATTGGCAAATTATGGCAATCTGGCAAAGAAAAGTGTGATTCTAATGTGTCCACTGGATATGTATTTAAATATCAACTGTACATAAGATCCAGCTCCATCAGGTCCAGACACAATGTGAGCCAAGTGTAAAGGGGGTCTGGTTTGCCCTGCTGCCTCACACCTTTAAAACAAGAGAAAAGACCCTTGTCCGATGGGCCCTTCAGCTCATATATATTGGTATTTACTATGTGCCAGAGGGAAGATTAAATGCACATGGCTGGGTGTCGGATTGCTCACACAGAAAGAGAGAAAAGAAAAAAAAATAAACCCCCCTAGCACTGACTTCATTTCAGAACAAGTTCCTTCATGACTCAAGTTAACAGAGAAGACCGCAATAGTTTAATGTTAGCTTTAAATACTAGGCTAGGGGGATTGCTTATGAGAGGGTTTGGTGGGATTTGTGTTTGTAGAGTAATCCTTTAATCTAGAGATAACAGCTGTCTCACTTCTGTTCTCAAATGTGCACACTCAAGATCTCACTGCCATGTAATGTGTCCTTCCCTTTGTTGTTTTCTTCTATTTTGGTTTGTCTTGCAAACTAAAAACAAAATTTTGCTGTACATAAGTGAAAACTGAACAATATGTGTAGGTGAAAGGTACAGAAGGCAGTGCTTATCTGAAAACTTAGTCACTTAGTTATAGGACATAGGATTGGGTTGTACGCCTCATTCTTTTGCAGGTCCACATAGCTTATATAATAATATATATAATTTATAATATAATTTGGATACCAGATGGCGAGCAGATTCTATCCCACAACCAAAAGTTACATCTGATGCCCACAGCAACCAATGTGTCCATTCTTGATCAAGACGCTGAACCTTTACTTACTCACTTAACTTTACTCAACCTTTACTTTACTTAGTGTTTCTTGGAGAAAATACAAAGAAATAAATGTCCTTTTACTCTCTCTATTTTGCAGTGATTGTCACGCTGCAAAAAATATGTTTTATTTTAGCCTGGGTTTTAAATACTGAATGAGTTGGTTGATAAATTCATATATATATATATTTTTTTTAATCAGAAGAATTATATTGCTAGACTAAGATTAAATAAGTGTAGTTAACTTCTCCAGCTGCTGACTATAATCGGCTGCAAAAAATGACAGTTAAAGTATCACAAAAACCTTTTTATTTCTCTAAATTTACATACAAAAGAAATGTAATACTTTTACCGCTTTTTCTCTGAAGAATCTAAATGAGGTTGTTTTGTTCGGGTTTTGCTTCAGACTGTAGAGTTTTACATTAAAATGTCAGTGATGACATCACAGCCACCCACTTACTCCTGTGATTAAGGCGGGTAGCATTATTTTATTGTGAAATAAAATACAATTTTTGTTCATTTTTGGTGACACCCTTAAACAGGAATTTTGTATTGCATGATATTGTAGGTGTAGAAGTGTTCAGTTTTTACCAGTCTGAACTTCTTTAAGTTTAGTAAAGAAAACTAGTGTCTTGTAAAACTTTTAAAATAACTTCCCCAGCACTGCTTATCAGTGATTTGAGAGTCTTTCACCTCATGACTCTTGATTTTACCATTTATCCATTCTCATGTCCCTCCATATTTTCCCTCTCAACATCCCTCATCCTTCCTTTCCTTGCTTTATCCCTCCTCCCCTCCCCCCTTTCTCCTCAGGTGCGTCTGGACTTGGGGTCAGGTGAGCGCTCGCTCCGCTCGGAGAAGGGCGTCCATCTTAGCGACTTGGTATGGCACTCCATGGAGCTGAACCACGACCAACACAACGTCACCATGACCGTGGACCGAAACTCCCGCACCAGCCTGCGAATGCCAGGGCCGGATCTGGAGCTCAGTGTGGAGGATGGGCTCTTTATTGGAGGTCCGGCTGGGCTGAACCGCCCCTATCTGCTCCCTTTCTTTGAACAGAACTGCACCGGGTTCAGAGGCTGTGTGGATGAAGTTGTGTTCAACGAGCACAACCTGCTGTCGAGCCTGAGGTCGTACTCTGGATACAAAAGTGTCCATGAAGTTTCCCTGGGCTGCAGCCCCCAGTTTTCTGCGACAGAAGATGACGCCATGAGTTTTTTCAGCTCCAAAGCCTTCATGTCCCTCCCGCAATGGGATGTAACACAGGAGGGGGTGTTTGAGTGTGAGCTGCACCCCTCTGTGAGAGAAGGAGATGGTATGGTCTTGTACAGCTCCTCCCAAGAGGGAGGGTTTGTTTCCATAGAGATCAGAGACGGTCAAGTTTTGGCAACAGTGGGAAACGGCGAGGGGGGTAAGATGGAGGTGCGCTCCCTCACAAACCTCCGCAGCAACAACACCTGGTACCGCATCCGGCTGCACCTGATGCCCAACAGCGTGCAGCTCAAGGTGGACGAGGAGCTGGTCAACGCCGCCCTGGACCCTGAGCTCCAGGTGATCCAGCTCACAGGGCTTCTCTACCTCGGAGGCCTGGATGATAAAGCCCGGGGAGAAGCGAGGCGAGCCGGGCTGCCATCGTTGGCACCTGGGGGGCCGCTGGCAGGAGGAGGGGGCTCCTTCAAAGGCTGCCTCCGAGAAATCAGGGTGAACACCCAGAGAACGGGCCTCCCTCACGCCAGGGTCACCAAGGATATCTCTGTGGGCTGCAAACTAGACCAGGCTGTAGAAACGGTGACCACACCCAGCCCAACAGATCTGCCCCCTTTTGATTTGACAACCAAGGAACCAATCAGTAACACAAATGGGAGTGACAAGAAGAAGAACCCCAACTTCCTGTTGCTAAGAGAGCTGGAGGTAGTAGAGGGAGGCAGGGCGCCGCTGGAACCCAAACACATAAAGGTAGAACAGTTTGACAGCTTTTGCTTTTATCATTCATGTTACTGTGATTATTCTTTTATATTTTTTACCTTTACATTTATTTTAACTTGATTTTACAATGTTCACCCCCAAAAAGCTGGCATAGGACAAAGTTTTTCCTCATCAAACGCAAGGTGCACTTGTGAGCCTTGCTTGTAAACACAGTGAAATCATTCTCACTATGTACTTACAATCTGTGTAGCTCATGGAAATAAAAATAGACAAGAGAAACCTGTCCATTGCTCTGGTTATGGTTGAAGAAGAGGATTATCCAGTACTGACGATGACTTCTTACTGCTTCTTTATGCTGCTGTAACTTAATTGCTTTTGTTTAAACCACCTCCTTCCCAACTCCACCTCTTTAGATTTGTCATAATGTTTTAGGAATGTTTGGGGAATTATGTATGTAACCATCACTTAGTTTACATGCACATAAGAAACCAGAGTATTGTGAGTTGCTTGGTTACTTGGCAGGAAATTAGGTAACATGTTCACATGTGTTGTCTCATACCGGTTACTCAAAACCCCAGTATACAGGTGCTCCCCAATGATTGGGTTTTTCTCACCCTGTCGTTTTAGAGTGTGTTTATTGTGTTTATTGGGATCCGTTTCCTTAACAGTTCCCTTTTCCTTTACATGTGCACAAGAGTTGGGGTTCCCTAGTAGAAGTTAACTGGGTTTCTGTTAATCCCTTTCTCATTTACACAACATTTGAGAAATCACATACTGCCCATATGTGGCGAATAACCTAAGTAAGTATGAAATCTATCTATGTTCTGCAGTGTTTCATGAAATCTATTGTATACGCAGCAGATTTAGTCCGCCAAAGACAAACGTATTACCACATTAATAGTTGTCAGTTGTCCTGACTGTAGCAATGAGGATTTCACATGACAGCACGTTTATGGAAATCTTTTCCTGTTTGTACTTTTGAATCCCTTTCCAGGTGAACCTAGACTTCAGGAAACTAGGAATCCATCCGTCCCAGCTCATGTTCCGCATCGAGGAGCAGCCGGTCCATGGCCAGCTGCGGCTGGACCTCGCTTCCGACCGTGACGGGACAAAGGACCCGGGGCAGGAGAGGAGTATTATAGATGAAGGAGATGAAGAGGGACAGACTTTTAGCATGCTGGACTTGTGGCAGGGCCGGGTTATGTATGTCCACAGTGGATCAGAGGACCAGAAGGACTTCTTCATGTTTTCGGTCTTCTCCAGCAGTAAGAAGGAGCTTCCAGCGTTTCTGAAGGGAAACCGTCTGCACCGGTTTGACATCAACATCAGTCCTGTTAACGACGCTCCAGAGCTCAGCCTGCCTGAGGGAAACCTCTTCATTCTGCTGGAGAAGTCCAAACGGCAGGTGTGTGTGTGTGTGTGTGTGTGTCTTCCACATGCACACTAAAGGGCATACAGTTTGAGAGGATTGTTTAGTGGAGCAAAGACATATCTCCTGCCAGAGCTTTCCCTCCTTTCTCCTTGTCTTGCCCATTGTCCAGACAAATAGAAATGACAAAGCTGAGTGAGATGCACACTTAATATCTTAAAAAAATGGAAAAATAAACTAATATGATTACGATGTCCCCAGCTGACCACAGATGTGCTGAGAGTGTCCGACCCTGACAGCAGTCCCACAGACCTGCTGTTCAGCACCCTGGGAAACTTCAACACAGAGGGGGGATACCTCGAGCACCAGGACTACCCTGGCAGGTTGGTGCCTGTAATGTCTTGTCATTAAATGAACACAAACAGAAAACAACAGAAGCTTTGAAGTTGCATCTCAGATTTTCACTGCAAAAAATCTCTTAGCAAGTCATAGTCATGGTTCAAATGTTGTATGGACACTAACAGAACGATTTTGTCTTCCAGGCCCATTAGTTTATTCTCGCAGCCCGATCTCGAGGATGGTAAAGTCGTCTTCGTTCACACCGGGGCCGCCACCTCCAGACTGGCAATCAGAGTCAGCGACGGGCAGAAGGTAAGTGAGACCTACTAAACCCATAAACTGTACCTCCAATGTGAGTTTAGAGAGATTTATCATTGTTCTGGATATATCCTAACACTCAATTAAAAGTAATAAAACTGTGTTCCTCTCCCTCTTTCTCTCCTGTTTCCTCTTTTCTTGCCTTCTCGCATCTCCTCTCATTTTCTTGCTACCATTCGTCTTCTGTCCTTTGTCTTTTGTATTTTTTTTCCTCTTGTTCTTGTCCTCATCTCATCTTGTCTCCTCTTCTCGTTTCTTCTTCTTTCTTGTTTCCTCTCTTCTTGTACTCCCCCCCCTCCTCTCCTCTTGTTTCCTCTCCTCACCTGTTTCCTTTCCTCTCACCTCTCCTCAGCTTAGTAACACCGTAATTTTGAGGATCATGGCGGTGGTGCTCGAACACAGTCTGGCCAATAATACTGGTCTGGAGGTGGACCAGGGCGGCGCTTCGATCATCACAACCAATCACCTCGCAGTAGAAGTAAACGTGGTCGATCAGGCGGTGGAAATCCGCTATGACGTCATCGAGTTTCCCCGATATGGCGAGCTCCAGCGGTTGCACTCGAGCGGCGAATGGAAATCCACAAGTTCCTTCTCTCAGAAACTTCTAGAAAAAGAGCGGATCCGATACCTCAACACTTTCCACGGCCTCCAGGTCCAGAGCAACGTCACAGATCAATTTAAGTGTAAAATAACGATCGATTCCACGGTCACCGATGACGTGGTTTTCCCCATTGTGGTGCGTTGGATCCACTTCAAAGTCACACGCAGCAAGATGGAGATCGGTGGCGTTCGGAAGGCCGTCATCACCAATGAGGACCTCCACGCGATTTCCAAGGGTGTCAAACTCCATGAGAGTGACCTCCACTTCAGGCTCCTAACACCGCCAAAGAAAGGTCACCTGTTCCTCAACCACAAAGCCCTGAAAAGAAACTCGACATTCAGCCAGAAAAACATCACAGACAACTTGGTGAAATACGAGCTGCTCAGCAGGCCACAAGAAGACACAAGAGACACTTTCAGCTTCCAGGTATTTTCCAGACTTGCTAACTCAACTGGTTACGAATTCAGGATCAATATCAAGGCCGAGTCGAATGCCGTTGTCGTTATAAACAAAGGGCTGTCCGTCCTGGAAGGAGAGAAGAAAGTTATCACCAAGGACGTCCTGTTCACCCACACGGCCAGTAGCCGAGTGGTGCAGTACAGCGTCACGACGAGTCCCCGACATGGACAGATCAGGAAGATCAACGTCTCCAACTCAACTTCCATCAACGACAACATCGTGACTTTCACAAACCAGGATATCATGGAGGAGCGGATCATGTACGTTCACGATGACAGCGAGACCAAGCAGGACTTCTTCACCTTTCACATCACTGTTTACAAACCGCACAAACATGCAGGAAAGAAAGAAGATAAAACCATCGTGGATCAAACCTTCAACATCTCGGTCCAGCTCGTTAACGACCAGAGACCTGTGAGGGTTGTCGATAAAGTTTTCCACGTGGCCCGCGATGGTCAGAGGCTGCTGACGGTGAACGATCTTTGTTTCCGGGATGATGACTCTGATTTTGAGGACGGCTGGTTGGTGTACACGCGGCGGGGGATTCCCATGGGAGAGCTGGTGCTGGCTAGCGACACCACCCACAAACTTTATGAGTTCACACAGAAGGATCTCGAGCAGGTTAGCTCTGTTAGTCTAGTGCTTCTATAGTATTTTGACAATGCTGTTTTTTAAAGAAATATCAGGATTTGTTTGCCTCCAGAAATATAAATTCACTGTAGTTCCTGCTTATAGTCTATGGTATAAAAAGCAGCTTCTGGAAGACATGAAGAGGGTCAAACCTAAATATCCCATGTTCCCAAAGATTTAAGGAACATTTTTACAGTCTTTTCAGTCTGAAACAATGGAAAAATGGTGGGCTTGTAAAGCCCTTTGAGACTTTAATTGTGATTAAAGCCTCGAAATAAACTAGAGTTGGAATTTGAACTTTGCATGTTGAGGGAACATAGGAGGGAATGGGAAAGCTTTCAGTTGGAAAAAAAAATTACATGGAGGGAATATACGGCCTTAGTAACATAGGCATGTTCCCACCATAAAGTCTTTATTTGGTTTGGTCAAACTTCCAATTTTATCCCTGTTTCCCTGTGCCAAGTTGAGTATTCAGTGGTGCATTAGGATGACGATCTGTTTTCTGTCAGTCACCTGACAACCACAGGAAGAAATCGAAGTCTCATCCAGGAAGTCATTTTTTTAGTTAGGGTGTCTTTAAGCTGGGGTTTGATACTGGAAAGTTTGTGTTTGTTGGGGAAATGGATATAGTCAATAGAAAATGGACTGGATTTTATGTGAAAACACCACATATGTGTCTGGGACAATCATTAGCTGTGGTTCACTGTATTTACGAAACCGTTCAGTTATATATGAGATTTCAGTAGAAGTGCAGGTAGTAACTTTATTGTGGCCATTTATTATTTTCTGTTATTTATCTCATTTCATTCCCATTTCTCCCTCCACTCCTCTTGTTTCCTCTCCTCAGAGAAAGGTCTTATTTGTGCACAGAGGAGTGAGTTTTGGACGTTTTGTCCTTTTCGTATCAGATGGGAAACACTACGTTTCAACACTGCTGGAGGTGATTATAACATATTTCCCTTTTTAAAAATAGAAAATTTTCACCATAGGAAATATCTAGTATATTCTCTTGTGATTTTTCATATACAATACTTTTATGTATTTATTCATAGCTTAACCTGAGCAGATGCCTAAATGTTCCTTTACTGGTTGCATTATTGCTTCTTATCCACATTAGTACCCTGAAGAAATTTAAACTACCACTTTGTTCTTTTTACCATTGATATTCTTTTGTTATTTAGCATTTTTAACAGCGTTGCCCGTCCAATTTCAGCAAGTTTGTTTGTGTTAAGTCTGTAAATGTGCAAAGATGGTTCCCCTGTAGCCTTCCTGGCTCATCCTGTAGAAACAATACAAGCAAATCTGAACCTTAGCACTACTTTAAACTGTAAATTCTCTCTCTGGTGTGTGATTGGCTGGAGCAGGTGATGGCCCAGGACCCGTACCTGCAGGTGGAGAACAACACCGGCCTCATGGTGCAGAGGGCGGGGGTCACGACCCTGACCTCCGCTAACCTCAGTGTCTTCAGCAACCTCGACATCCGAGACCCGCAGGAGGTGACGTACGAGGTCTTCCTGCCACCCAAACACGGCGTCCTCTTCCTGGACAGCGGAGATGGCGGAGATGGCGGAGACAGAGACGATGACAACATGGCAGTAGATTCGATCTTAAAGTTCACGCAGGGAGACATGATGGCCGGCCGCATAGCATATCGTCACGACGGCAGCCTTGAGCTGTCGGACGGCTTCAACGTGACGGCGAGGGCAAGGGAGAGGAGCACGGAGCGGCGGATGGACAAAGGGAGGAGAGAAGTGCATCTGGACATCGGAGTGGCAGTCAAAGTTTACCTGGAGAGTCACCAGAGGCCGCCGACGGTCCTCAGCAACCGTCCAGTAGTCGTAGCGGAGGGACAAAATGCCACGGTAACAAGGGAACATTTAGAGGTAAGGCGCCTTGTTGTTCACACCTTCTGTGGGTCGTTTAGGACTTCCTTCTTCTCTGGTTATTGAAAGACGTGATATTAGCTACTTGATGGATCATCTTTGGATCATCATCTGCCTGCTGTCGTCTGGCCTTTCATGTTTTTTCATAATGTCGTGTTACAACAGAGAGATTTTGTTGTACAATTTTTGATGGTCACAGAAAACAAGAATTAGCTTTTCTCCCTCCGTTTGTTTCTGTCAGGTTCAACTTCACTCACCCTCTTATTTTGACTGGTTATCTTGTGACAGGTGACACATGATATGCACTCAAGTTCAACCTTTTGCACCTCGAATCGAAGTTTTTTGTAGAATATCCTTTGCAGTATGAAAGGATCTTTGGATGAGCTGTAAGATTTCTACTCTCCTGTTGCACAAAATGAAGAGTAAATCAAAACTAAATCACACAGGGCAGAAAATGCCTGTTAAACTGCTCTCTAATTGTCAAGCATGCTGCATTTCCAGCCACAGCCCAATCAATGATGTGAGAGCAGGGTCTTTTTCCACTGCTGATGGAAAACACCCCGACATCTCTGACTGAAACACAGAAGGGCAGTCTGGTTGAAAATTACAACACACAGAGATCAATACGACTCCCCTCCTTTCTGTTCACATTGTATAGCTAATTAACATCATAGGTTAGGGTTAATTATTTTTATAACATGGGAATTGAGAAGCCCTTTGAAACTATAATGAATAACTTAACTACATACATATCTTGTGTATCTCCCTACGAATACATATTCTATATGTACAAAATGTGTTTTATTTTCCTCCAGGTGGTCCATGAGGACAGCCAGCCCTCAGAGATAGTTTTCTCCGTCCAAAGCCCTCCGTCCCTGGGCGTCCTTCAGAGGATTTCGTCCTCTGAGGACTTTGGAAGCGACGAAGGAGAACAGCAGCAGCTCTTCCAGGTAGGATTTCTGATTCAGTGAGCTGTGAGAGACAACATGCAGCAAAGTGCAAGTAATTATCCTGATTTCAGTGACAAATCCCCACATTACCACGTTGTTTGACTCACACTGTCTTCATTGTGTAAACCATGGCTTGAGTCTGTGATTATTACTGCTTTATGGTTTGATGGATGTTGTTGGTGTGGCTGAGGAGCAGCTGAGATGTTTCCAGGCGTGGATGTTGCTGCAGGCCAATGTGGTATCACTTTATTTTGATAGCCTGCTTTTATATTCACTCTCAGGAATGTCTGAATAAATAATCTAGTGTGACTGTCAACAAGAATTGATTCAGCAAAATCAGCAAAAGTACGGCGTGTCATTTATACATAATGTGAAGAATTCGCCCTGTGGTCTTTCTAATGCTACAGTTTAACATATTTAAAGGACAAAATTAATAGCAAATGGGATCCAGAAATCCTATTCGTTTGCTCCATAGAAAAAAATAAATATTAGAACCAGATGTGCCGTGGAAGTGGTCTATTAGCAGTGAACAAATACTCAGTGGTTGAACCTTATTTATTAGGACTTCAGATGCACTGGAGAGACAACAGAAGACTTTTAAAATAAAATCTCACTGCCAGTGGTCAACTATCTGAATAAAATGTAAATGCAAAAAGTTTCCTGTTGCAGCTTTAAAGTGTTAAAGTGATTCACATGAAAGCAGCAGGTGATTTTCTGTCCGTCTGACTTCCCTTCCCAGGATGTCAGAGAGCAGCCGGTCACCTCGTTCACCCAGGAGGACATCAACCTGGGGCTGGTCGTCTACCGTCAGCAGGTGTCCGGAAACATCACCGACTCTGTGCTGTTGGAGGCCACCAATGGGGTGACGGAGGTCGGACCCATCAGGCTGGAGATGGACATCATCCCCGTGCTGCTGCCCCTGCAGGTGGAGAAAACATTTTTACATTTTAGAAAGGATGGAGAAGCACTGAGTGGGAGAAAAAATGTTGCACACTTGTAGGTCTGAGGCCAAAATATAATGTTTAATAAGATAATCCACAAATCCACTAGGAGTTTAATAATATAATACATGTAGTAACCAACTACCCACCCAATCGATAATCTAAAGAGTCAATCAGTCCTTTCTCCGACCCTACAGGTGTCTGACTTGACCCTCGATGAGGGGTCATCCCTGCCGCTGACTGCTGACATCATCAAGGTCGCCAGTCATCACTTCGCAGGGATGAACTTCCTGTACCAAGTCATTATTCCACCGAGACACGGACACCTGGAGCACAGCAGGATCCCGGGGATGCCCATCACCGCTTTCACTCACACTGAGGTCTGGTTTGAGGAATTTTTCTGGGAACGAGTATAAATCTGTTGAAACAAGGCAGAATAAGACAGATCAGCCCACTAGGATCAAGAAAATTCTGGAAACAAGTTGATTAGTATTGGAAACAAGTGGGATTATCTCAGATTTTTGACCTTGTTGGAAGAAAAACAAGATTTGAACACTGAAAATGAGATTAAATGACTAAAATGGAGATTTTTTGCAATGTACATTTTTAATACTCCTTTATTATTTGATGGATATACTCTGCCTCTGAACCAGCGCTCCTCTGTTTCCAGGTGGAACGTGAGTACATCTCCTACATCCACGACGGCAGCGACACGCTGAGTGACAACTTCACCATCGTGGCCAATCAGACTGAAATCAGGAAGCACAGTTTGCCCTGCACTGTGAACATCAACATCACGCCTGTGAACGACGAGACGCCTGTCATCACAGCCAACAGGGAGCTGAAGGTGAGGAGTGATGTCCGTTTTTACAGATGTTATGATGTTTTTAGAGTTTATGCCTTCTACAGTTAATAATACACTTTGGTAATTATGATAAGCTTTAGTTAGAAAACTTTATTTATATTGTGCTGGCCTATAAAAAAATGTCATGTGTGTGTTGAAATGAGGGATATAACAATAAAATAAGAAAGAATATCTAGCAGTTTACATGCCCCTAATATTTTAGAGCATTAGCCCTTTTTTAAACATGCACAAGTAAATAGATTCATTTTTTTCTTAGTATCATAGAGACTAAGGCTGAATGAGTTTACCAGCCTTGTTATTAATGGTATTATTGTTATTGCAACAAAATGTAACAGTTAAAACCTGCAAACAAAACAGGCTGAAGTTATTAGCCTTGTGAAATTCAGTAAAGGTTCATAAAAATATTTTTTCTGAAGATCAGGATCATCAAATCAGGACTTTACTCACTTTCTTGGCTGACTCTTCTCTCTTTCCTTTCAAATCCTTTCTTTTCTTACCTCCTCTCCTCGTCTCAGATCTGGGTCAGTTCGGTGACTCAGATCTCAGTGGACGACCTCAGCGCTGAGGACTCGGACACGGAGCCGGACGGGATCGAGTTCATCGTCACCCCGCCCAGCAACGGCCACCTGGCTCTGAAGAGCGCCCCGTCCAGACACATCCTGAACTTCACCCAGAAACACATACAGGACGGGCAGCTGGTGTTCGTGCACAGCGGTGAGCGGGACGGGGCGGATTAGATTCAGCTTTTATATAGAAGAAGAGTAGAGACAAGTGGAGCCTCCGAAACTTTAATGTTTCCTTCCTCAGACTGTAAATCCATACTGATGTGAAAACTGATACTGGTTTTATTATAGTAGTAATAAATTATGATCATTACAGTTGAAACAGAATATTGATTCATTTGTAATTGATAATTCCGACTGATTGTTATAGTATTTATCAAGTAAAAATGTCAAACAGTTGCTGATTCCAGCTTCACTAAGAACACTGAGATTATTATTTTTTTTTTTTTTGACTGCTGATCAAACTAAGGAAGCGATTTGAAGGCATCACTTTGGGCTCTGATCACTTCCAATGAACATGAGCATCAATCAGAAGAAAAAAAAATCTATAGATTATTTAACAAAGAAAATAATTAGTTGCAGTGCTTATTATCATACTGTCATACTATCAACTGTAACTAGAGCATGGTACATTATTCCTGCGAAAGTGAAAAATGAAATGTTTTTCAATGAAACCTAAACCCAAATTATTGCTTTGACTTTGAAAAAACACACAACAATAGTTAGTACAAACAATAAGTTAGCGGGACCTCCTGTATAAACTTGAACTTATTTCACTTCTTAATCAAAAAGCTTTTTGGGCTTTGTGTTTGTAGGGTAGTGCAGTATTTATGAAATTCTTCTTCTCTGCTTTTATCACTGTTAATGAAACTTTAGAGGAAGAGCAGAGTAAAGACGAGCATCTTTATGTGACGTTTTCTTTGTCTTTGGTTGATGCTGATTGTTTATTTTCCCATACAGGTGCTCTGTCGGGCGGTTTTCACTTCCAGGTGAACGACGGCGTGAACTTCGCCCCTCGTCAGATCTTCAGCACGGCTGCCCGCTCGCTGGTCCTCACCCTGCGGAGGAACCAGCCCATGGAGGTCTACCCAGGTACAGAAATGTGCTGGTTCAAATCCCTGAATTTATTTATGAATTTATGGAAAAGTCAGAGAAAAGTCATTAAAACCGTTTGACAAGAAACCCCTGATAATGACAAAATGGAAGAGAACAGGAAATTTATAACACATATTCACGAGGCCCAACTAATCAGGTAACGACTGCAGAGAAACAGATTTTTCATTTATATTAAACTACATGCACAAATGAGAAGTTAAGAGTGCAGTTACATGAGAGTGTCACTGGGTGGCTCAGCTCGTCTGAGTCAGCGTCCTTTGCTCTTTGTCTCTGCTTTGTTCTGCAGCGAGCAGCAGGCTGGTAGTTTCACTTTGTATGGGGGTAAAGTTTGTGTCTTAGACTTATCAGACTTATCTTTCTGGTCAAGGTTACATGACTGAGTTTGTGCCTCTGATAAAGTAAACATGAGTGAACACTTGAAAGATAAGGATGAAAAGTATGTGAGGACAACCTCTCTAACCTTACAGCTGAAGTTCTGTGAGGAGAGAAGTAAATCAAAGACTTTATTATAACAAGCAGCAATTTCTTATAATCAAATTATTACTAAGTGATCATGTGGCTGAAACAGATTACAAAGTGTAATCATCCATCTGTAAACAGTCAGTGCTGCTGGAGATTGTATTTACATTTTATTTTTCAGTGGATAAAAAGCCTTCAAAGAGGTTCATAAACTTTTTTATCTACTGCAGGAATGATTTTAGTTCTCACCCCATATTGACTGGGACATATCAATACTAATAATTACTGATACTAATAAACATCTCTGCTTTAATAATTAGTTTGCCTAAAATTCATCTAGTGAATATATCTGCATTTTGAACTGTGCATCATTCTGTAAAAATACACCCACATTACCTGCTTTAATAGTAAAGTGAGGCTGCATTAGAGAACAATGTTCCTGTAGGGTCATCCTGTGTAACCACATCATTTTTAGTGTCAGGTGTGCTCACTTCTTCAAACAAAAGAATCTCACTTTTAAAAACTGAAGAGTGAAATCCAAACCAAAGTCTGTAGAAAGAAATATGAACCACGGCCACTGACTGCTGAGAGACTGAAAAAAAAAAAGGTGCAGTTCAGTCTTTTGTCCATCGGGGGCAGTGCTGAGCAACTACTGAACAGAGTAGAATATGAGGCGATTAACGAGCCTCAATGCTATAAAACCATCACTACATGTAAAGTATCCAAATATTTATGAGCTGCTGGACTATCACTGCTATTATTACACAATCCAATATTTATTATCAAGACAGAACTAAAGGCTGATATAAAACATCACAGACCGGTCAATTTGGTAAACTTGGTGACCTGTAGTTCTGACATTGTTCAAATCTCATTTTTCTCCAAGGCTCCATGACGCCCATTTCCAAGCGGGAGCTTCAGGTGGTAACCAGTGACGACGCTGACGTCAGAGGAAACCGTTCGGTGGTGTTCACAGTGACCACGCCCCCTAAACTGGGCCGCCTGGTTCAGCGTTTGGCAGACAACTCCACACAGCCGGTGTCCACGTTCACAGAGGGCATGGTACGGATGTGTGTGTGTGTGTGCTGACAATACATGTGTGTTTTTTGTGTTCCTGATTTTCATCTCTCTCTCTCTCTCTCTCAGGTGAATAAAGGACAGATATTATATGATCAGAACCAGCCAGACTCGGTGGGTTGGTTGGCCACAGACTCCTTCTCT
>OMLF01048866.1:0-18171 GCA_900302615.1 Holocentrus rufus | reverse complement strand
TGCTGCACTGTGTTAGGGTAAATGATTTCACTTGGTGCTCAGAGGCTTCACAGCCCGGGCAAGCTGAGGAGAGAGAGCATGGAGCTCAGTGCGTTCAGGCAGAGTCAGTGATGCACAAAAGGCTGAGCACTTGCGGATGATTTTTATTTCAAGCAAATTTTGTTCATCGTTAATAAAATATACAATCAACGGGAAGATCTGTTACATGGGCAAGACTTTTTAAAATACATATATTATATATCATACTCTCTTCAGTTAAAAAAAAAAAAGTCGTCTATACATGTAAAGTCATGGAAAAACACTTGTGTGAAGTGGGCTAAGGGGGATAAAAGCTATCCGAAACACAAACAGACAACAGAAAAGTTTGGATAAGGCTGGTATTGATCGAAGAACCAAGGACTGACATCCAGGTAACTGATCAGATACTAATTCAACAGAATTTATTTAAAATGCACAGGTATATACTGTAACATGTGTTTTAAACCTGACAAAACCTGTGCGTTTTTTTTTTATTTCCACTATAGTATGCCCACCATGGATATTATAGAAGAGGGGATTAAACAAGCGTCTCCAAGGTGTTTATTACTGGCATCTTTGACTCTGTTGTTCTCCCTTCACCTGTGGCGGTGGCTCCGGCAGGGGATGAGCCACTGCCTTCCCGGTCCGATCGCCTGGCCTGTGATTGGGAACGCTGCGCAACTCGGCAAGGCACCGCACGTCTATTTTACGCGCTTGGCGAAGAAATATGGGGACGTGTTCCAGATTAAACTGGGCTGCCGGGCCGTGGTGGTGCTGAACGGGGACTCCATCAAACAGGCGCTGGTTAAACAGGGACCTGAGTTTGCCGGCAGACCGGACTTCACCTCCTTCCAGTACGTCTGCAGCGGTGACAGCATCGCTTTTGGCACCACGACCGAATGGTGGAAGGTGCACCGCAAACTGGCCCAATCCACCGTCCGGATGTTCTCCACCGGGAACCCGCAAACTAAAAAGACCTTTGAACACCACGTCCTCTGCGAGTTCAAAGAGCTCCTCCAACTATTTGTGGGGAAAACGAAGGAGCATCAATATTTCCCACCCAAGACCTACCTTGTGGTGTCCACGGCCAACATTATGAGCGCGGTGTGCTTTGGGAAGAGGTACTCCTATGACGACGAGGAGTTTCAGCAGGTGGTGGGCAGGAACGACCAGTTCACCAAAACAGTGGGCGCTGGGAGTATAGTGGACGTGATGCCCTGGCTCCAGTACTTCCCAAACCCAATTAAAACTATTTTTGACAACTTCAAAAATCTCAATGTGGAGTTTAGCATGTTCATCCGAGATAAAGTCATCGAACACAGAAAAACAATCCAGTCAAGCACCATCAGGGACATGACAGACGCCTTTATACTGGCAATGGACAAACTAAGAGAAACCGCTGCTGGGCCACCAAGCGGGAAGGACTACGTGCCCCCCACTGTTGGAGACATATTTGGAGCAAGCCAAGACACTCTGTCCACCGCGCTGCAGTGGATCATCCTGATACTTGTGAGGTAAAACAGTTTTTCTGTGATGTTATAAGAATCATTTTCAACATCTGATCTTTCAAATATAGCAATGATAATATAGACGACAGAATTCAGCATGGAGAATAAAATGAAATAATAAATCACAGTTGGTCTATATCCTGCAGACAGGTAAGGCACTTCAGTAGCATTCATGTTATGTAATACCAGCCTACTGGAGAGCTGAGTTGCAGGGCTGCTATTGGCGGCACAACATGAAGCACTGAGACTGCAAACTAGTGAAACTGTTTTGTGTTTTTTTTCTAACTGGGTGCACTGATAGTTTAAGTCCCATGAGCGCTTGATGCCTTGCTCAGCAGGCTGGAGTAGTGTAACGACTTGTCCTGCAGTAAATACTAGAAATGTTAACTTTGTTTTATATGTTATGGAGAACTTTTCTGAAACAAAATTTGCAAAATGATTCATTGCCAAGAATAGCAAAGTCTAACAGGAAATCTGTGCATACACTTGGTCCTCTAATCAAATAACAATAGTGTTATTTTTTTGGTTTGGTTTCTTTGCCAGCAAATTCCTTTAAAGGTCAGATTTATTGGGTTTGTAGAGATGGTCACAGGTGCCTGCTGTCACTATGTGTGTAACTTCTACCACCAAGGTTTTCACCTAAAATTGATTTGAATCCAGGTTTCCTGAGGTTCAGGTGCGTCTCCAGCAGGAGGTGGACAAGGTAATAGATCGCAGCCGGCTTCCCGCCATCGAGGACCAGACGCAGGTGCCTTACGTCATGGCCTTCATCTACGAGGTCATGCGCTTCACCAGCTTCGTGCCGATCACCATCCCCCACTCCACCACCACAGACACCTCCCTCAGGGGCTACCCCATACCAAAGAACACAGTGGTCTTCATCAACCAGTGGTCCATCAACCATGACCCGGGGATATGGACGAAGCCGGAGACCTTTGACCCTGAGCGTTTCCTGGACCAAAACGGAGCCCTGAACAAGGATATGACCAGCAGCGTGCTCATCTTCTCCCTGGGGAAGCGGCGATGTATTGGCGAGGATCTGTCCAAGATGCAGCTGTTCCTCTTCACATCTCTGCTCGCTCACCAGTGCCACATCACCTCAGACCCAGCCAAGCCGCCCACGATGGACTTCGACTACGGACTGACTCTGAAACCCTTTTCCTACTCCATAGCAGTGACTCTGCGAGACAATATGAGCCTGCTGGATGGACTCTGCAGACGGACCCTCAATGGGGAGACCCAAGAGGTTCAGAGCGAGCCTAGATCAGACTGACAAAAAAAACTGAAAATATAATTTTAACAAATAATGAAGGTTGAAGGACAAAACACTGAAGAGACTCATGAACTCTAGCTCATCCCCATGTGCCATCATGTATCGCTAAACAGTTCTGAAACATATTTATAAGCTGAAAACTCAGGCAAAATTCAATTCTTTCCTTTTACACACATTATTTTTTTTGTAATTCTTAACCTTAAGCTGAGAAAGAGTATTTATCGTGGACTTGCAATTAGAGAGTGCTGACTTTTTTTTTTTTAAGTATTACAGTAGGTGTCCGCAAGTGGTAGATGGAAACAAGCTGTCAGATCTGTTTCATGGTGTAAACATGAAAAACATGGCTTATATTTGCAGACTCGTCACACAACCAGCAACTGAAGGGGTGATCCTGTCATTTCTTGGCCCTTACCCTCTCACACACCATGGAACCACAATCTGACATGCCAAGAGTCACTATCTTCTAATATTGGATTTATTAACTTTAGAACATTATTTAGTCCAAATGATTCAGTTACAGACAGTGGAACAAAGCAGCTGTCCACCAGTTGAGATCAGCCTCAACTGGACTTCAGCACATGCAACACTGGTTACTATAGTAACATTAGCAGCATCATGCCAAATAGTAGTCTTAATAGCTGCTGTAACACAGCATTGCCATTATAGTGTGAACAGTTGAAATTCTGTCAAGAAATCACTATGAAAGAACATATGAGTGGGATCCATCAAGTTTATATAAGATTTAGATATCACAGTGTTGTCATACTTTTTATTACCTATTGTCACTGTGAAAAAACCTTGTATCTCCCAATATCCACGTTAAAAATGCATTTTTCAGTTCAGGTTCACGTTTTAAAGAGGTTTTATAAGTCAAGGTTGTCAGACAATTTTCTTAACCCACAGAGGAGTGATCATTTATAAATCGAAGTTAAAACACGAAAATCATCAAATTGGGAGTTGCCGGGTTTTCATATGACAACAGTTTTACAGGAGTAAAGGTCAGGACTGTGACCAGCGTGGTGATTCTGCAAACAGACTAATAAGCTCGTGGAGTGCTTGAGTCCTTAAGCCTGTACGTCTATGTTAAATTCAAATATGTAGTTTTTAATATACTGATAAAAGCGTAGTTACTCAGGAATAAGGCCTATGAAATGCCAAATATTTTACCTTGAGTGCTTTTGAATGTCATGTAACTCGTTGTGAAACCCACCCTTTAGATTTTGTTCCAAAGGACGAGGCTAAGGAGCGTAAAGGGTACACCAAACATTAACACTGACCTGCTGCAAGTATTATTTGTGAGTGTTGCTTGAGTCTGTGAACTGCTGTACAATGCATGTAACCGTATGAAAATACTAATATTAGATCTATATTAGATCAGTGTTATTTAGTCACTTATTTCTTATTTTTGCTATTCACAATAGTTTTGCTCATGTTCCACAGTGTTTTCAGTTTAAATATCACGGGATGCTGCTCTATGAAAAAAAGAAAAACAAAACAAAACAAAAAATTAACCTCTGCCCTGTCATTGAGGTTCCTTTTTTGAAGATGGCAGTTGCTAAATGATTCCCTCTTCATGTCTTCATCAAATTGCTTTCTCAGCTCTAAAGATACAAATGCACTAGCTGCAAGATCTTGGATTTGAGCGTTTGTGGGCTGCCTGCCAAACCAACTTAAAATAATGTTGTTTAGGTTACTCCCCTGAATTACAGGTGACTTCAAGCAGCTGTTAATGCTGGGGCAGATTAAAGGGGAAAGCCACTGAGTTTCAGCCCTGAAATGTTATTTAAATGGCCTAGGAAAGTCATGTTGGTTTTAGAGAACAGGTCTCCCAATGCTGGATCCTGGAGGAACTATCCCACAATGATCAACTGATGTAAATTTCAGCAGATGAAGGAACTGAAAAAAGATATAAAAGCTGATTTTGACATTTTCCAGGATGGCATTAAGAGCAGTTTCGTTATGAAATGAGACCATTGTCATATTGTTCAGGCAAAAACTGTACAAGTCATGATGAATGGAACAACTTCACGATAATGATTCAGCTCTGGATGGGTTCCAGCTTTGGGAGAAATAATAATGGGACTGTTCTGGGCCATCATCATGTAACCATTCTTAAACTGAGTGGTTTTCCTGCTAAAATACATACAGGTCATGCAGAGAGAGCATTTGGTCAAAAAAATAGTTAAATTGTGAAATACATGGCTGAGAACGATTGACTGAATGTCCAGGCCACCAACATTTTGTCACTTTATTCTTGTGCTTATGCTTTCCCTTTAATTTGTAAAACTGACATTATAATAAGATAGTCCCAACAATCTTAAAACACCTCATATATAGGCTACCTTTTGTCAAAGGCTACAAATTAGAGGAGTTCTGCAAAAAGATTTTTTTTTTCTGTTCATTGCAGTAGTTCTTAAGATTTGGACTCTACATTATCATTGATGATCTAAAGTGGTTTTAAGTGATATACTATGATATCAAATAAACAGACAGTAATTATTATTTTGTTTTTCACTCACATTATTTGCTCCACCATAAACACGTTTATGGTACCCCAAAAAAAAAAAAAGAGGGAGAGAGGGAGACTGAGGGGAACGACTCGTGAATTTGAGAAGCAGAGAAAGTCAGCATGAAAATAAAAGTTGCGGCCGTGCAAGCCAATTTGTTGCAGGTAACTTAATATTTGTGGTTGATAAAGCAGAATGTTGATTAAAATAACATTTCATATTCTGTCAGTGTGGACTTAAGGAATTCGCTGTAGACTAGGCACCTTGCCAGGTCAGGTGGGAACAAAAGGGAAGTGTTTGGGAGAGCCCTTTCCCTGCGCAGCGTTTTATCTCGCCCTCCCAGAACATCCTGTACTTGATCAGTGAAAGGCTTGCAGCCAGCCAGCCAGACAACTCAGAGTGCGTGACAAATGTAGATAAAACTACAGTAGATGATTACTGATATGGCACTCTCCGTGCTGTCTCTGTCTCCCCTTCATCAAGTGCGACTTGAAATCTGAAGACTAAATACTACCAGTGAATGTGTGGCACCACTCCAAGGATAATCTTCATGAATCAGGGGGAAAACAATACATTTTTGCATCTGCACCTCCCTGGCGAAATAAGGAGTTGATTTGATGGATTATAACAAACAAATGAGCTAGAAGTACAGAGACACTGTTGTGTTTAATAAACCCAGTTCAGAGGGATAATCACTTTGAGTGTAACCTCCGACAATATCAGCCTTCAGGGGTTGTTGCTCCAGTAAAATACAAACCAAACTTGTTTTGCTTTGTTTCCCTTCTTGGATTACAGGAAACTGCGTAAGGTAGCAACAATTCCTAATACACAAACTTAGAAGAGGCTGATTATAGACAAGATTCACCAGGAAATGAACCAGACCAAAAACAATTATATCCTAGATACAGTCTGAAATGGTCACATACGATTTGATGAGGGGGGAAATGTCATATCTACATATTGTAAAACAGGTACCTCATATGGCTTTAGGGGACGCTTATGACAGGTACAAGCTGTGATGACATAGCTTTGCAAGCAAGGCAAAATATTGCATGATCAACTGGTAAGGTTTTGTCTGGCTCGCGAGGCTATATCATCACAGCTTAGACTTGTCAAGAGTGTATTAACAAGATTAGTCTGAATCTCTCTTGATTTTAGCAAGAGCCTGGATCCAGCTTTTAATGCTGAGCATGTGGGTCGAAGATAAAATACACGCACCCAGCTTTCATTCAGCTGGTGTGGAAACACAATATTCTAAGGTTCAGGTCCTGCTGTTGTTTATTGTAACTTATATAACTTAGGCACGGTTGATTCTGATGTCAAAATCTAGAGACTGAATTAAAACAGGCAAGACTGTGCAGACTGGGCATTCAGAAAGAACGCTGATGGGAACTTGTGGAAACATAGGGTCTACATCAGTTGAAGGAATACTTCACCCAAAATCTCTATATATTTGCATCATTTACTTATCTTGATGTTGTCTTGACTGAAAAGTTTAAATTGCATGCCTCACAAGAAGGAAAGCTGCAAGCACTGTAGACATGAGGAGTTGAATGGACAAACAGTAAAGATATGAGAACTTCAATCAACTTTTGCTAAAATATTGCAAAATAACTAATTTCTGGAAAATGCATCATGCACAAGCACCGGTGCGTGACTGGCCTGCACATTCTCTGAACTGAAGATCTGCCTCCAGCTTGTAGATTTTGAATGAAGTATTTCTTTAATATTTTCTGTAACACCAGTCAGGTTAAGACTGGAAGAAAACAGCATCAGACGGTCAGTGCTGTCAAGACTACCTTAGTCAAGTCCAGGTCAGTTCCAGGACCAGGGCCAGTCAAGTTCGAGCAAAGTCCAAAATGGGTCGAGAGCAAGTCAGGATCAACACCTGAGCAAATCAAGTCCTGCTCAAGAACGAGGCACGAACAGATCGGCATAATCTTCTTTGTATCATTCCTTTCAATATCCTACTTATCAATGTGTCGAAGTTTGAGGATCAGTGCATGCGTGCATTTTTTTTCTTTTGGATGGCAGGAAAAAGTGAACTCAATATTCAATAGTGTCCATGACGAAGACAAGTCTGGATCAAAGCAGGCAAGAAGACAAGAAAGGGCCAACATGTCAGAAAAGTGATCTGGACTTCCTTTGACTGTGGGACAACTTATGATTCTCAAGTAATCCAGACAACTGTCTGTCTTGTGCAGCAACTCTTTGTTTATGTTTTCTGTAATATATTATGTGGCTTCAGGAAGAAGAAACCTGAAAACACCACTCAAGCACATCGTATTCAACATGAGGTCTCTTCTTCAAGGCAAGCAGACGTCAAGATTAGATGCAATCAAAGGCACAAACAGTTTTTCTGAACAGACACAGAGCATCAATTGTTTCCTCATATTTAAGAATGACAGTCAAAATTGATTTATGACACTGTTTCAATTGATGTTTTGCATCAGTAAAAGCCAATCCAAGAAAGGTAAACTTGTTTTTAAGACTGTACAAACAATTGTGTTCATTCAGAAGGGACCTCTTCAGAGTGGTTCTGCCACAGAAAAAATGCTAAAACATGACTAGACTAGAGGGAAGTTGGCCTGAATCTGATCCAGTGACAAATTCCCAGTAGCCCTGGCACAAAATGTACAGTCTGGGGAAAAAAAAAAAAAAAGTGAAAGGGTGCCTTAAAACTACACCATTATTGTTAGTCATGCAAGAACCTGCTTGTTGTTTTTATGTTGTATTTGGATTAAGACCAATGCCAATTTGGTTTACAAAGCAGGAAAAAAATCCAGTTATTTTTTAATCATAAGGTGCACAATTCTGCAAGCAAGTATAGCTCATAAAACAATGTCAGCAAACACACAAACAAAGCTCATACATGTAAGATAACATGACGACTGACCACAGACATCGGGACTGCACACATTTAATTATAGACTCCAGTACCATTTATCATTCAGTGCAATGCTCATGACATTAAACAGTATCATTTCTATGTAGTGTATAATTTACAAGATAACCGTAAGGAACACAGTACTTCCCTTGGCAAAACAAAACAAAACAAAACAAAAAAATCAAATACATTCATGTTACTGAGATAGAAAAAATCTGTAAAGCTACAAACAAAACCCATTCTTCACGTAATTTTCATCAATCAGGTAGTCTTTAAAAGAAAATAAAAGAACATCACAGATCACACATTCTAAATCCCTGGCCTTTTCTCAAAAATATTAAAAATGAACCATACAAACCCTAAAATGATAAACTCTTCAAGCCAACAGGTTCCATAAGATATGTCTATAATTTTTTACAGTTAAAAGACTGAGTAAAATATGTCAAAGTGCCCACCACAAGTTGAAAATTGGGAATGCATAAAACAGTATTAAAAATAAGCAAAAAATCAACTGATAATAAAATAAAATTTAGATTCTAACACTAATTCAGTCTGATCAGATCACATTTCAGTGTTTTACTCTGAACTGGAATGGAAACTCGAGCACCATGAGATCATGCAAACTACAGGACCGCTGTACTTCCTGCTACATTTACTATGTTTTTACTAGAAACACATGAAAACAGGCCTAATCTTTATTTTTTTTGCCCCACAAAGATAAGTATGGACACAAAAAATACCAGGATGGGCCCTCAGTTTCCCTCTCAGTGACTCCACTTACATGCACAACATTATGTGGCTTTTAATGTGATTATGAAAATACCGGTAGATTAATAAATTAAGACAGGTGAGGTCATGTAAGCTTGATTTAACAAGGTTACTTTGATTAAGGTCATAATCGGTGTATTGTGTAATTAAGACACGTGGAGAGATTTTTGTTGCACTGCAAAGATGTAAATGTGACCAAGTCAAAGGGTAGGCGTAAAAGTGTCAATAATCTCAGTATAAAAGCTTGAACAAAAACAAAATAGTTTTCCTTTTTTCATGTAAAATGCGTAATCAAATAATCTCAATAATCAAGATCAGGGAAATAATTAGGCTGTGTGCATGTAAATGCAGCCAGTGAGCATTAATGCTGGTATGAATGGCGGCAGGGAGATGAGGGCAAGAGGTCGTCCAGTGGTCACATCTTTCCAAGATCTTTGTTTGGGTGCGCCATTGTTTGAAGCGTTTTTTTGTTACTGCCACTTGAATGCGTGGCGGGAGACACAACAAAAACAGGACGCGGCAGGAAGGAACAACAAGCTCTGTGGGCCACTTTCCCAAAATGTGACGGGTCTTTGTTGTCAAGGAAACTGAGGAAACCTTCAGACGCAGAGCTGTTACACTCCCTGTCAGTGCAATCAGACATTTCAGGGACTTTGGATATCTGCTGTACACTGAGCAAGAGACTCACACTCACTTAACCAACAGTGGATGACTCCCAAACTCATTAAAAATCTTGATATTGCACAAAAAATTCCATCCACTTGATGGCAATAGACTTGATTATTTATGGAGGAGGCTTGTGAGGACGTAGAGAAAATAATCATTTGATATGCAAGGTTTGTCTCTGCCTTGGAATAAAAATCAAAAGTAAAAAAAAAAAAAAAAGCTTAAGCATGAACTTAAAGTTAATCTACAAGCTGTGGGATGGTTCTGACTCTGGCATCCTATTGCTCTCAGATGAGAATAAAAGGCAGAAATATCTGTTAACTTGTATGCCGTCATGATGTGTGTGTGTGTGCCCGGCCAACCTCTGGATGCACAGTGCACCTACCTCCACTCACAGAGTGAATTAACATGATGGACTCTCAATACACACCACATTCATTCACATACACTCAAACACACTCACACACACATTCACAGAGTCCATAGTAGATACAGTGCCAGAGAAGGATGGCTTCCTTTTCAGCACACAGAAAATGATAGTTGTTGGACAGTGTCTTCAAACTCCAAGTGATGGGCAGAGTGAGTCCAGCTCCTTCTGTGCCTCGGCATCCTACAAGAGATTTAAAGCTTTGAAATACAAGAATACGATGAAACACACTCTTCTACAGTGTATTGCCTTGTATCTCTACCTCTTTGGAGACAGTGTCCATTGAACAAGCAGCTTCACACATCTTCCTGGCCTCACCCTTCTGCCCGAGGTCTCTGTAGCACTGTGCAAAGAAAACAACGGTAACGATCAATGGATCCTGCAATTAAATCTATCAATGAAATAATTACAGGTTTAATTTAAGGTTACTTGTACTGACCTTGGCTAAAAACACGTAGTTGAGTTTAGAGTATTTGGGCTGGATCTCTTCGACCTGTGAATAAAAATGAAGACATAAAAAATGGCCCTCAGAGAAACGGTGTATCTCTGTTCTTTATGCATATAGAAAAGAATGTATGGGGCAGACGTATTTCCAAGTAATAATTAGCTGCTATAAGTAGAACATCAATAAATCAATAAAGCTGTCATGGTAGATGTTTTAATTGGACCAGACATACAGTGAGAACAACATCATCTTATCCTTTAAATTGCCTTAAGTAATGTAGTCTTATATGGATTTAGTTTTAAATGGTATGGATTTAAAAGAAGACATTGATTCTCCACACAGGCAACTGTAGACTGTTCAAACTGTATCACTAAAAAAGGCCTGAGGCGATGGTCTTTTCCCTTGACTCATCCCTGCATGTCTTTCTCCTGTCCGACAACCTAAACAGCCCGCCTGCAGTTAGTCAAGTACAGTTAACACCTGGCCACTGGTTAGCAAATGGAGATGTTGTATAACCTCGCAGGATGTTTGTTGAAGGTAGAGACAGCCTCTCGGAGGCCTCGCGGCCATGAGCGACAAGTCATAACAGGGACCACTTAAATCAAATTGATGGGTGAGATACACAAGACATGAGGAAGAGGCATGCACGAGAATATTGGCCAGGAGCAAATTTCATTTCTCTACTATATAAACATGTGAAATGTGGGAACACAGATTAAGCCTCTGTAAATACCTAGGGTTTGGTCTTTAAAAACTGGGTGCAGGAGCGACCTGGAGGCAAGATGCAATTTAGCACCAGACAAATAGGGCCCTGTGTGCTACATGTTTCAATAGTTAGAGGAGCTCAAGGGAAAACATGAAAAACATCAAAGCAAACACACAAAATATATAAAAAATAAGTCAATCAGCCCTGATGTGTGTGAGTGCAAAGTGGGTCTTTAGAGACGAGTCGAAGCAGAAAAAACACTCTAGTGGGATACACTTGTCCTCTGTTGGTACATTCCCATCTAAAACACATATCTAGATGATCAGAAAGTCTAACATGTATTTTTGTCCAGATCTGGCTGTATTCATATTTATTAGACTGGAAAATGCTGAATTAGAAACTTTGTAGACTTGTAAAGCTGCCTGTGAGTTATTTGTCCCCAGCAGGTACTCAGACGGCCCATACATGAGACTGATTTAAAAAGTTGCAGTGGTGAAGAGAATGCCAACAGGATGAATCACACCACCTTAAGAAAATTCTTCAGTGCATCTTGAACTGTGGCGCTTGGAGGCTCTCCAAACAATGTAGCAGCGACTCTCCTCTCAACCCACGATAGCTGAGCCACCTGCAAATCATGCCAAAATTAAACAAGACACCATTAATCACAGCAACTGTAATGCAAATAAACAAGAAGCACATGAGCTGCACGACGTCCCGCCATCAACAACATATGTTAAACATAAGTTATGCTAATGAAGCCATTAAGCTAAATGGTGCATTAACTAGAAAATATTTCCATGTCATATACTTTGCTTCACATAACACATTATAGTGTTAAACACTTGTAGTTTGAAGAAAATTAGTTCTCCCCTTGTTAATATGCAAATTTATGCAGTGATTTATGCAAATGGTGAAATTGGTGGTGCACGTATGGATTTTCTGTCATGTATTATTCCTGTGCTCTTGTGTCCACAAGAATGTTTCTATAAACAGACACTGGCATGTCAACATAATGTCCTGCAGTTCAGTTCGATTCAATTCAACACAATTCAAGACGCAAAAAAAAACAACCATCAAAGAAGGACATAAGTCAGATCAGCCTCCAATTCTAAATTCTTGTCAAAAAGAGCATGACCTGAGCAAAATGACTGAGAAACTATATGACTATACCTGCAAGTCTTGACATTCCTTACTGATCAATTTTCATTAACTTTTTATGACATGAAATTTCTGCCATCCTGCAGATCTGGTTTTAGTAAACCACAGCCATCTCTTGGGACTGATGTAGTCTGGATTCACATTAAATGCTTGAATAGTTGAAAAAAATATACAAGACACTACCAAACTATTGAAAGTACCTATCATTTTTTATAACTATCCCAGCTCTGGAAAATACAGTTCTTTGACTTTTCCAGGATCTGTAGGTAGGCCTTTTCCACTGACACTTTTCCCAGAAGAAACTAATGGCCAGGAGGAGTTTGGGTCAAACATGTACTGTTCCCCACTCGGCCCTATTCATCACAGCAATGTCTAATTGCAGGTGTAGCGTTGCCTTGGCGTCATCACAGGACCTTTCAAAGGGAACCGCTACCTGAATGCAAACAGTAGATCATTGTTGAACACGAGCACACCAGAGAGCCCATAAAATTCAACCCCCCAAAAAACATCAGGTGTTACTGCTCCGCTAAATCCGCACAGTCCCTCGCTCCCCTGCTCCTGCCCTCGTGCAGACGGTGCATGTGAGCATTATATAATTCAGCAGGGCAATCTGGACCGCTTCCGTTTTATGTGAAGAAATAGCTTCCTTCCTCGCAGGCAATTACTCTGATAACTGACAGCAAGTTGCATGACAAGCAGCTCATAAAAAGCAAACAAAAAAAAGTACCTTAATTTCCAGTAAGCTACTAACACGTATGACGTAACCGCTGCTAGGTCCATAGGGGAATATCTGGTCAGCAGACAAGATACGATTGTTCATAGAAACAATCATGAGCTACATCGGAAACAACTCAGCGGACTGAATGAACGTGGACTGAAGAGAAACAGGATAAAAATACCTCTCTGGTACAATCTGATTTAAAGCTAACAATGGCTGGTGTTAACCTCCCGTAGCATTCCCTACGGCTATCACAGAGGGAAAAACAAACCTTAGGGAAACCTAAACAGTGGGAATGAATGAGGGGAAGCCGTGGGTGGGTGAGCAAAGGCAGGAGGCCACGCAGACATGTCAGCCTCCATAAATTCGGTGTTTGTCGATGTGAGGAGAGATGGGAACAATAGGTGTGCTGCTGAGGCTGCACGGGCACAGGAGTGTGTCATTAGGGCAAGAGGTGGGGGGGGCCGGGGTCACGTACAGCATAGCACCAGCGGCCAAGCAGGTAGTAGGACATGGGGTCTTGCGGCTTCAGCTCGATGGCTTTGTCCAAATGATCCTGGGAGGGGAGACAGACAGGCAGGGAAGAAGATTTTCAGTGCTGATTCATGACACGGCTGCTATTTCCATTCCCTTCTGTTCTGACCTGATCTGTCCTGCTTCACCAACCCACAAGTATTTCACAAACACCTCTCACACACGCGATCGCACAGAGTAACCGCACACTCCTCGCTGTCACGCACCCTCCCTCTCTCTTTTCCACTCTCTCTCTGCCTCTTTCTCTCTAATTCAGGCTTTTCATAGGCTCTCCCTCTCTAAGCTCTCTCTCTCTCTCTCTCTCTCTCTCTCTCTCTCTTTCTGTGTCACCTGTCAAGAGTTTTGCAGGTACACAGCATTTGGGGAAGCCGCTGACAGGAAGATAAATGCTACGTGCTGTTGTTCCATCCTCCACCTTATGCAACTGACTGGCGGGGGGAGCGGCATGTTGGGAGAAGTGATATCTAGCCCCGAGGCAATGAGGCAAACCCCTCTATACCAGTACATAGGAGAAGTGTCCTATATCCAACTCATTAATGCACACAAAAACACTTGGACATATTATTGCATACTGGGTGTTTAAGAAGGTTTGGTCAAATATGCATTAGACTCTGCACAGAGTATGCTAGAGGATTATTATACTCTACAGCAGCTTACCTTAAAGATGTATCCATTCTTTATCTTGTTCTGCACGGTGTCATATTCTGCCATAATACCGCACATGATGGCATACCTGCAGAGAGAGGACATTCTGTTCTCGTAACTGTTTGATGAGTTGCACGGCTTGAGTGAATGAACATGTCCCACTGGCACCTGAAAGCTTGGATTACACTGTTACACACAAAATGCCTCTTTTTTTTTACCCTTATTTATCAAGGGAAAGTCGGCTGATCACATTCGCTCTCATTCAGTGTCACTTCATAGCACAGTCAAGTACATTCATAACTTCATAACCACAGTCATCCACTGAAGCAGTTAACTGAAGCAGTTAGAGGTTTGGTGCCTTGCTAAAGGGCATTGCAACAGTGCTTGTTGAACATTACTCATTCACTTGGCTCGCTCATATTTTACCAACTGCCCCTGGGTTTGTTTTCACAGCTTTCCTCTAACTTCATCTTTAAAATGCTAATCAGTAAGGCTCAATATCCTTAGAAATTTTTCAATACAAATAGCACTCCCAAGCCTTCAAATTCAACGCCAGAACAAAGTTAATTTCAAAGCACTTTTTTTGTTGGCTTGAGCAGAGCTGTGCAAAAAACACAAAAAAATCAACACAGCTTTGTATAACAATATTATTTTATGCAGTACGATATCAGTTCTCTGGCCACTTGTACTGATGCACATGCACCTCACTTTCATATGATGGCACATTTTAGTGCACTGTATTAACTGCATTGTGCTAAGTGGTAATTCTGCTTGAATAAACTGAATGGAAATTTTAAATTTATTGTTTTGAGTCACGCTGCTATTTGATTTATCATATAACATGTTGTATATTGTATTAGTCTACCCAAGAGTTTTGCAAAGTATTGTGATGCAAATCGTATTGTGATCATGGAAAAGTGGAAAACATGCACACCAAACTTGATTTTCAATAGGTGCTGGGAGGAAAACCGCACAGGAGAGCGGTGATGAAAATTATGAATGCTCCCAAAGGTTTTATACTGAAATGTTGACAAAATAAAGAATTAAGCAGAGGTGGAAAGTGTGAGGGAGCATTCATGATTTCCAGCACAAATTGTATTGTGACCCATCTATCATTTGTGCTTGTCATTTGTTTTTCAAAATAAAACCCAATCATTCTCAGTTGATTTTCCAAATAAAAGTACCCTTAGACTGTTCAAAAAGCGGAGATCCATCCAGAAGAACCCAAAATTTTAGGCCATTCTGAAAAGTTGGAATCATCAGTACTAAAAATCAGTTCCAGATTTTGGTATGCAGCCCTACTGATTCCAATACGGTAGTCAGGTAGTGAAGCTTTGAGTTTAGGGCGGGGGAGGGCAGCACCATTAGGTCACAGCACCCGTTCTCTGGGTCACTTGCTACCAGCTAAGCCAGAGGGCAACGAAAAGCCAGCAACACTCAACCTTCCTTAGCAAGATTCCTCATTAGACAACATCAGCAGAGATAAGCCGCTTCACCTCTATTCCCTCCCTCTGCCTCCTAATTAACACACCGACTTGGACCAGTGAGCAGGAGGAGGAGAAACAAAGAGCGGCTTCTCCTCTGCGTACTGTAAGCCGGCATGGTGCTGAGGGTTTGGAGAGGAGAGGAGAGAGGTGATCAAAGACTTTTCACCGCGAGGCTGCTTTAATCCTGCTGGTACTCTGTGTCAAACACCACTGCGCCACACAAACACCTTTTTATACGAAGGATCGGCAGCTACAAAGGTCATCTGACAGTGTCGTCTGACATGGTGGTGCTGATGGTAGATGGAATCTGCAGCTGAGTGCGTGTCCATGTGTGCACTGAGGTGCCTGGTATGTGTGAATGGATTTTTAAGCAGGGCATGAGGTGGGCTCTTGTACTCGCTCTCTTGCTCGCTCTCTCTTTCTCTCTCTCTCTCTCACACACACTTTCTCTCTCTGTCTGTCTCTGGATTTTAATTGGGCGAAATGAAGCGGGCACAGCATGCCTTCACGGATTGAACGCCAAGAGACAACAATGAATAAAAAGGAGGTTATTTAGTGAGTTGTGGCAGAGTGCAAATTGCATTACACGATTAGCAGATAATTACAAAAGTAAGATCATGTAAGTTGTAAGATCTGACTCTTTGGCAGGTAGGAAATTGAGCTATTTGACATTAGTTGTCATTGTTCCAGTTTCTGATCAGAGGCCACAAAGAGAGAAAAACAATAAAGAAAAGAAATCATAGCTGAGGTGATGGTAATTGTGTGCAATTGCACGCAAACATAAATCTCTATGACTTCTTGCAAACATCGTAACTTCGATTTACTGTGGGTGGGGTGAAAAATTTTACAATGTTAAAACAAGTACTAACCGCATCTTACTCCTAAGTGCCTTAAATATTCTCTGCAGCGTGACAAAGCAACAAAGGTAGGGGAATAGTGTTTAACTATAACCAAAAAGATGTGTGTTTATTTTCTTAAGGCAGTAGGGGCGCGGCCGTATCACCGCTGGTTGGCGCTCGATGAGTGGGGAGCTCTGAAACATCACAGGAGCAGAGATGCTATCTGTCTGCAATTGTGCTGCCTGGCTTCCAATGAAAACATACTGCTGGATGTAAAGACTTTGAACAAATCCACCACCAATGGCTGACTACCTGCTGTGAGGAAATCAAGCCAGAACATTGTTGTGCCTGGCCACAACACTGAAACCCTGTTTTGCTTCCACTGGACAAGAACGTTCCCTCTGGTGCCCAGTGGTCCAACAGCCGGCTTGCACGATACGAGTCAAATGAGAACTAAAACACTGAAACACCATGAGTGAGAACACGTTTGAAGCTGGAGGAGCAGTGGAGCATTTAACAAGACTGAAAATACTGGCTCCAGTCAGGGCTACCTAGCGGCCCACCTACTAAACACTTCACGAAACTGAAAGTAATACTGACACTGTATAGGAGCATTTCTATTAGTGGATCTAAACATTAATCTATTCCTTGTAAATATACAGAAGAAGAAGCAGTAGGTGTATTAAAGGGTGCATTCTTAATTAGTACAAATCTCACACAATGTGGATCCAAGTCAATAATGACCTAATGAGCTCAACCACCTAACATTTCTGAGGAGTTATGCTAACCAGCCGGTGATTCCTCCCTTCATGCATGCATTCTGAAATATATTATGTGATTAAATGCAGTAAATCTAATCTGAGGTCAGGTGAGGGGAGAGTAGCATACCAGAGGAGAGTGTTAATCACGATTGAGATCAAGCATTGCACAGGTGAGGGCTGTGGGAGAGATTGCTCAACATCTAGGCTACCGCAGGACATACTTTTCCCAACCTCTGATTGGCTAGCTTCACCATTATTCAGCATGTAGCAATTCTGCCAGTGCTTAATGAAAAGGTATGCAGTGATAGGGCTCATCATGATTGGCCGAGCACATAATGGTGCTGGCTCATCTCCCCACCTGGACTTTCCCTATGTAGAAAGACTGGGGGGAGTTTTCATTCGGCACATCCAGTAATTATGGTATAGTGCATCTTTATTCTCTGTTTTTGTCCTCGATGTCATATAATTCGACCCCAAGAACCACAACCACATGAAAAGCAATGATCGTGCATTGTGCTCCATGAATAAAGGGTTTGAAAAGGGGCATGCCTCGTTTATATGGAAGCTGTTACGTAAAGTTTATATTTGCAGAGAGCGAAACGGCACCATGCCTCCAGAGGAGGGAGGGAGGTGGGAGGGAGTTAGAGAGAGTGGAGGAGATGGGATGTGAATGTGTTGAGAGGTGTGTCTCGCCTCAGGGGCCTACCTGCTGTTGTTTAGCCTTTCCTTTCGTTTCTGTGTTGAAATACTATCTCTCTTGATTTTCTAGAGCAGGGGAAATATCAAGAGGAGGAGGAAAGGGGTGTGTGTGTGTGTGGAGGGGG
>OMLF01048865.1:16106-26600 GCA_900302615.1 Holocentrus rufus | reverse complement strand
CTCTTTTCTTCCCTGTTCTCTATCTTTCTATCATTCTCTCTAGTGTTCAACCCATTTGAACTGCGTTGTGTGGAGGTCCCCATTGTGTCTTTTGAGGATTGTGACAGGTCCTACCCTGGCATGATCACTGACCGCATGGTGTGTGCTGGATACCCAGAGGGAGGCAAGGATGCCTGTCAGGTATTTTCCACACAAAACCTATCACATGGTGCAGGTTAATACACACAAGTGGATCAATGTCTGAAAATATGCCACATGGTAGGAATGAAGGGATGATGGATGGGATGGGATTGGAATGAATTGAAATAGTCATTGAAACAAGCATGTTTTGACGCCTGTCCTCTCCTCTCCTATGTTCAGGGTGACTCCGGTGGTCCTCTGGTGTGTAACAAAGTGCTGCAGGGTATTGTCTCTTGGGGCCAGGGCTGTGCTCAGCCTAATTACCCAGGAGTTTACACCAAAGTCTGCTCTCTGATGCCCTGGATCGAGGACATCGTCGCCAGATACAGCTAGGCTCTGATCTTCCATCACAGAGCAACATGAGAAAGTGAAAAACAGAGAGAGAGAGAGAGACAGGTGGTGGTAGTGGTGGGTAGCGTTACACAGAAGGAAAGTGGGAAAGCAAATGAGAGAAAGTGACAAAGAGAGCAGGATAAGACAGAGAGATACATGTGTGATGCTTCCAACAGGCCACAATCAATAAATTGACAGCATTGACACTGGAAAACTTTGTTTGCCTGTGGTTTATTTTTGTTTCAGTGAAAATCTCTTCAATGGCTTGAAGCACATTTACACGCAAAGTACAGCAACACAATAGTGTCATTTATCATAAAACATAGCAATACATTACAAAATAGAAAAGACTGCTATAAAAACAGTGGTTCAGGAATACGGCAAAGAACTTTCTCAGAAGTGCAGCAAACTGCTTTGATGTAATTTATTGTTTGCTTTGCCAAAATAGATTTTATTTGATTTACCATACAGTCATTCCAATCATTGCATACCACACTCTTCTGCTTCTGTGTTCAAGAGGGCGTATCCTTGTAAATAAGTATGACAATGACAATGTCTTGTTGTGCCAGTTCTTTCAGAGGAATTAGAAAACTTTAAATGCTGCCCTACTTTTCTCTTTGTCTCTCCTGTACTCCTCCTGAGTGCAGGAGGCTTAAAACACCAGAAAAAGTGAGGAAGAAGTTGTAATATCAGTGTCAGTAGGTCACATGAATCTGCGGTCACAATGAGGACAATTTTGTAATGAGTTTCTTTCTGAATATAACACTTAACTATGAGCCCTTGTAAATGGGAGGAAGTGTCTCAAGGAAAAGCATTTGTCTGGAGCAGAATGTCACCTTCTAATGTCTCAATTAAAAGTGACAAAACTGACAAAACATGAAATAAACATGTAATTTGATGGTTGGCTCGAAATGGTTCTCATTCAATATTACATTACGTTTTTTTTTTTCACTTGAGTTTAAACAGTCCAAACTTCAATCAGCAGTTTTGCATAGTGCACCTTTATCGTGTAGTAGATCTTATTTCTAAGTAACATGGGAATGGAGACCAAAACCACTGACTGCTTTCAGTTTTCTGGAGTAACAGTAACAGAAACACTCCCTCCTCAGTCTCTCCATCACAGTGCTGTCAACACAGACATAATTTGTACTTACTGGCATGGCAAGACTCACGTCATTTTACTTTAGACCTGATGAAAGAAAATGTCAGGTTTCTCTGTTGAATTCCATCCAAAAGCCATAAGCAGTTTTCTTTTACTCAGAGTCAACAATGATGAACATGTCACGAAGGTCAAGGACAAGTTTATTCATGTAGCTTTTGGATCTGAGTGAGAGTTTGCTCATGCCTTGAAGGTTTACAGGTAGGGACTTAACAATTACAATTGTGTGGGGCTTGCAATTACAATTACAATATCCATCTTGAAGCACAAGAAACCTCCAAAACTGTGGTGTGCAGCAAGGATTTACTCTGTGATGTCTCCAAAATCTGAATTCTGACACTGAAAATCTGACACTGAGAATGATACAGAAACTTTAATATGACAAAATATTTCCTTGACAAATAAATACCGGAAATGTCTTTTTGCTGAGCAATGAAACAAGCAGCCAATCATGGTACAGGAGTCTCATTATTTCCCGAAGTCAAGTGCATTCTCTGAAATTGATTCATTTGACAGTAAAGATTGTCGAACTGGTTTCACTGGTTTCACACAGGCCTACACAATACCGCTCAAGAAACCAAAACAATTTTGAGATTGTTTTGTGAAATACTTGAATGAAAAAAAGAAAATATATGCAAACCAGAAAAGACACGTAATCCTCAATGTGTGGTTAAGATTTCAAAAGATATGTTGCATATTTGATCACACTTCAATCATGTACTACAAGTGTTGTGGTAAACATCACAGCAACATTCCAGCTTTGCATTCCAGCTCACTGGAATGCAAAGCTGGAATACCAAACATTAAGAGATGAGGAAGTTAGGTCCGTGCAGTAACACTGTCACTATATCTGCTCCTCACACAGCCAAACATACTGCTGAGAAAAGCCTTCAAGTGACTGCGGAGGACAAAGAACCTCATTTAGTTCAAACAAAGATTCTTAAAAGGTAAGAGATCTTTCTTGTTGCAATACTGTGTTTTTGTGTGGTATAATTTCATTTTACTGGACAGATTGTTTACAATTCCAACCATGTATAACCATGTATGTGAGGCATGCATTACAATCAACAAAAGACTGTAATCCTAATCATTCAACAAAGTTAGGCTGATATAGTCTGTACTATTGGCTCTTTTCAAATGAAAAATACTTATTTGTATAATACCGGGTCTACTGAGAAGAAAACTAACTAGCATGAAATATATTTTGATGATCAGTGGTGATAAATGCTGAACTTCTAAGATTTTCAAAGGACAAACTTGTTATGAAAGGTTTTTATCTGTGTTTTCTATATTATCAGGATCAACATGGCTGAGGCTCTCTATGAAACTGCTGATGTTATCAGTGGGACAGACGAGGACAGAAATGCCTATGAAACTCCTGATAATGTCACTGAAATTCTGCGCTTCAAAGGGAACCCAAGGGAGTCAAAAACGAAGGGAAGGAAGAAACTGGACCAGATGGACAACGTGACACTGAACATTGCTGTTACTGGGGAAAGTGGTGTAGGAAAGTCCACCTTTGTTAATGCCATCAGAGGTCTTAAAGATGGAGATTCAGGAGCAGCGGTGACTGGAGTGACAGAGACCACCATGAAAGCAATGAGATACAGTCACCCTACCATGCCCAATGTTAACATCTGGGACCTGCCAGGAATCGGAACCCCGAATTTCAGAGCAAAGAAGTATCTGAAAGATCTCAAGTTTGACAACTTTGATTTCTTCATCATCATCGGCTCTAACAGGTTCAAAGAGAATGACATCCTGTTGGCCAAAGAGATACAGAAAATGAAGAAAACGTTTTACTTTGTTCGATCAAAGATTGACAATGACATCCAGGCTGAATCTCGGAAAAAGAACTTCAACGAGCAGGAGGTTCTACAAAAGATCAAACAAAGCTGCAGAGAAAACCTGACGGTTGTTGGGCATCCCAAAGTCTTTCTCATCTCCACGTTTGAACTGGGGAAATATGAATTTCATAAGCTGCTGGAGTCTTTGAAGGAAAACCTGTCAGACCACAAGTGGACGGCATTGATTAACTCTCTGCCGGTCTGCTCTGAGAGCATGATTGTAAAGAAAAAAAAAACACTTTACAACATCGCTGTTGCTGCAGCTGCAGCTGCAGCACCCAGCGCAGGCGTCTTTCTTCCAGGCTTTGCAGTGGGCTGTGAGATTGGTGTTATGCTTAAGTTCCTACAGACAGCCCATGTGTCCTTCGGGCTGGATGGCAAATCCATTCATAATTTGGCAGATCGAGTGAACAAGCCAGAAATTCAGTTGAAATCAGTGATGAAATCTCGCTTTGCCCATGGAGTCAGCGACGCAGTGGTGGCCAATATGTTTCGCACCAAAAGCATGACGGCTGCAAAAACTGTCGAGACTATAGTGTCTGGCTTGCCTGGCATTGCCATATCGTTTGGCACCACTCTTTTCCTTCTGCGACAAGGAATAAGGGAAATGGCCGAGGATGCCAAAGCAGTTCTTGCTGCAGCAGATTTGTGAAGAAGTTGTAGTTATCTTTCAACTTACTGCAAGATATAAAAACTAAATCCCACAATATGTATTGCTTACAAAGTAGAAAAGATAGCTTTGAGTAACATAGTCTGGGGTGGCATGTAACAGTGCAAAATACTGGTAAAATTGCACCCATGTATTGTAAATAACATGCTAATGTTTTAAAATACATCAAGTGGAATGCAACACTGAGGCACTAATCCAGGTGTTAAGGTTAGTCAATGTCAATGCCATCTTGTGGAGTTTTATGTATAGGGAGGGAAGTGAAGACAATAGTGCTCACAGTATTTTGAGTCACCATTCATTATTTGATAATTGAATGATAATGACTAAAAGCTTAAGTTTTTGTGAGACAGTCATTTTTCTAAAGTTTAAGCAACAGCCTTTGAGGTCCTCTTGGTGAAAATGCCTCTATAAGATGTATTTCCTTCTTCTACCATCAGTTAATGATTTTAAACATTGACTTAGTGATCAATATTGCTGAAAATCGGGGCCACATGACACGTGTTGCAGAACCTGTAATCTACATTACATCTAGTTCATTGTTAACCAATATTTTGAACAGGACCAGCAGAAGGTGAAGATGAAATGAGTTTGCAAAACAACTTGTAAGTATAAGGCTGATTATACTTACAAGTTGTTTTACAAACTCATTTTGCAATTGCAACACTCATTTTGTCTCCTGCCTAAATCCACAAACAGGTTGTGTGCGCAGACAGACAACACAACTTGAAATGTACTTCATCAGTTGATCATTTGCTGAACAAAAGACCACAAAATGTATAGCTACGTTTATGTGAAGTTTTTGGACTAGTCTTGTTGGATGTCCCTTTCAAGCAGTTCTACCAAGCAAAAGTAACAAAATAAGATTGGCTTAATATACAATACTTGAGATACTGCCAGAAAGGCACTTAAGAGCATTGTTAAAGGTATTGATATGCACATTTTTAAGACTGGACAAATGCAGGTGTAAAGCAGTATAAGCATTTCAAACAGGCCAATGTTAAAATAATTGTTTTTAAACACTGCAGTCTGTCACTGAAGTCGGAGTACATTGATCTTCTGACTCATAAATCTAATTGAAAGGCACTTTCTCCACACAGAGGTCAGTTTTTTCCAGACTTCCGAGTGCAGTGCAATGCAGCATTAGTGGTATTGCAACCACATATTAGTAAATGTTTTATAGCTAACATTACTGTAGGGCTTACTTGCTAAAATGTACGTTGGAGGCTTGTATTAGTAGAGTTGATGTGAGAAAGTCCATGATTGACATCATCATTAGGTAAAGGTCCACATTAAATTGAAGCACTTTGCCAGCTCTTGCCTCTTCTAGTAAAATAATGCTCAGTAAAATGGTGGATTTATATCCAGGAACATCACAATATTGGTGTGCCAAGCTAACGAGCTAACAGGTGCAGCTGAAGAGTCAATCAAAAAGGGGCGGGAGGAATAAAAACTGGTGTGCTCTGATTGGATCACTTCACTCTAACATGTGAATGTAGCTTTTAATCCCCACCAAAACCGCTGGTTTGACTCAGGAGAAATCAGTTTACATATTTTAATCACATAATTTGGTTTACCAGTGTAGGATAACAAACTAATAATCGATGAGGTGAAAACTGTTTTTTCTATATTTGTCTCCATGCTGGTTGGGCCTGTGATGTTGTAGCTGAGATGAACTAGGGGTTTACCCATCCTTTATTAAATTACTACTACAGTCCTATTTTTACATTGGGCTTGTGTTTCAAGAACATGTTAGCAACATGTTATCGAAATGCATTCGGTATCGCTTTGGGTATTTGCTGGATGACAGCACGTTTGTCAAACCCACTGTGTTCATATGGAGGAGTAGCTACTGCCATTTATTGTCATTTAAACATTTTTAATCTTCATCTTACTGTCTGTCTTTCTTTCTATTAATAATAAACAGTGCAGAAAATGTATGTTGTCTCATTTTTTTTACTTAAAAATCATTAATATATTTAAATTAATCATTACCAATAATTAAGCAACAATGCAGTTTGTTAGGTGATTCCTTATTAGAAGCACTGTCTTTGAGAAACATCCTAACATTGTATACATGTATATACCTGAACTTTTAAAATGAAAACAAACAAACAAACATATAATAGTTTTACAGTAACTATAGGGAAATAGTACTGGTCTCATTTTGAGAATAAAATTTAATATCTCAAAATGGATAAAGTACATGTGATATTAGAAAGCAGTAAGAAATTATACTCAACCTGAGTGGCTGTCAGTTCTAGTCCTTGTGAGTTTGTCGGTTTTCTATCATACCAGGAAGTAACTGTATCCACCTGGCACCCCAGTTGTAAATCAGTCTCTGATTGGATGATTAAATTATACAAAAGCCTGTGTTCAAACATTTGTTCATGAGGTGATTTTGAAGATTCCATTGATCTCTGTAGCCTAAACTCCTCAGGTAAAAGTATGACGAAATCCCAGTCTCCTTTGGTCTTTAGTCTAGTTTTTTGGCTGACCAGGAGTTCAAAGTTCATATGAGGTTAAACCACAGTCTATGGGTTAAACAATCAGAGATGCAGCCAAACACTAAACCTTTAGTTATGAAAGTTATGAAAGTAATCAGTAAAATCTTAAAATGAATCCTAAAACTAACAAGCAAGCTGCTAATATGGTCCTATAATGTACCTGAAATACTACACAGGCATATAACAGCTCTCTGTTATGATGTACATGAAAGGAAGGTGATTTCTTCATAACATTTATAATTCTGGGTTTGGTTTAGGCAACTTTACTGTACATCTTTTACTTTCTTGGCCAATAAGCCTTATTTTTCTTGTTATTTCAAACCAGTTGCAACAGTTTCATAAATTTTATCATGTGTTAAGCTCTGCTATGCCTCCTTAATCGTGATAACACTATCAGTCATGCTGTGTGAGAAATAAATAAGCTAAAAAAAATGGAACCACTTTCCCATTGCGCAAAAGAATTTAACAAACTCGGATGATTTAATGCTTTAAATGTTTTATTTGTCTTAGTTTTGTCCAGTTCAAAAGATGGAACATGAACAGCAAATGATGTTGAGCTGCGTGAACTGGAGGTCGAATAGAATCACTTAGTAGCTGGCCATGGTGCTCTCCAGCCAGTCGTTGAAAATGCAGACCTGGAAATGAAGATGAAAAGACTTAGTAAAGCTAATCACTGCCACAATTATCACAACTCAGACAGTCAGAGCTTAGTCAAACTGTACACACTATGATTATTAAATTTCCTTACTCTGGCGTAGACACCAGGGTGGTCCCTCTCAGCACATCCGTAGCCCCAGGACACAACACCCTGCAGCTCACCATTGCACACAACAGGGCCACCAGAGTCACCCTGAGAGCAGAGGAGAAAAAAAGTATGGGGGTTAGATATTTCCATAAAACTCGACATGACAGATTTTTACATGTAGCACCATATTGCGCAGTCCAGAATTGCTTTACGTAAGATGGAATCACATACCTGGCAAGAGTCCTTGCCTCCCTCCAGGTATCCAGCGCAGAACATGGCATTGGTGATCATGCCAGGGTAGGAGTTGTCACAGTCCCTGTCAGACAGGATGGGGATGTTCAGGCACTGCAGCTTGTCACCGTCAGCAGCTGGAGAACAGAAACAAAATGAGAGGATACAGGAGCTGTACTGCAGTGAATGATGCACAGGTTCAAAGGCCAGCGCGGATGCCACTACTCACTGGAGCTCATGGTGTTGCCCCAGCCAGAGACTTTGCACATGGTGCCAGCGGGGGCACAGCTGGTGGGCAGAGCCACAGGCTGCACATACTGGTTGAGGGTGGCGGGCTTGCTCAGCCTGATCAGCATGATGTCGTTGTTGATGTTGTAGGAGCTGTAGTTGGGGTGGCGGATGACACGGGAAGAGCTGATGAACTGCTCGGTGCCCTCATTGACTCTGATGTGGTGCTCACCAAGACGCACCTGCACACGACTGAAAAAGACAGAGACAGGATTAATATAAACGCAGTGGGTGGTTGAGTGTTTTCTATTTTTTGCTAGGCTATTCACTAATCCTTATCTATGTATTGCCTCCCAAAACTAGTAGCAGTGAGCCACAGACACACCAAAATGACATGCCATTTTTTTTGTATTTCAGACCTAAAATCCGGTCACATATAAAGACTTACGACTTGTAGCAGTGAGCAGCAGACACAACCCAGTTCTCGTTGACCAGGGAGCCGCCACAGAAGTGGTAACCAGAGTTCAGAGACACCTGATGGGGCTGGGAGTGAGGTGTGCACTCATACCCTCCGACGATCTTGTCATCGTCAGTGGCGACTGAAAACACATGGCAGTAATCAATTCACCGTTTACATCTATTTATCAATGAGAAAGGTTCATATTCGAAGAAATTGATGATTCTTTTGGATTCCCAAATGTTATAATCCTGATTTTTTTCATAATTCTTGCTCAAGAATAACGCTTTACATTATATGAATTTGCAGTATATACACAATGAAATTAGATTATACATTATTATCATACATTATATTGCATTATATAAATATTGGATGATTGCTCCAAGGATAGTTAAAGATCAAGCATCCTCAACCTTCCCTTTAAGCTAGGTGCTGTGTAGTTGGGCACGAAACAGAGAGAAAAGCCAGAGCCAGAAAGACTCGAAAGGCAGTCCTCTCTTGGCATGTTTCATACTCACAGGCAGCTCCGATGAGCAGAACAAAGACCAGGCACCTCATGTTTGCTGTGTGATCTTCTCGATGAGGAGACTTCACCTGGACCCCTGGTTTATATCCTACAGTCAGGAGACCTGCCCTGCTCTCCAGCTCTCTCATTGGTCAGAGGAGAGCCAATCACCTGTAGGATGTTAGGGTTAGGTGATTCATTGCCAGTATTATCTACAAAAAACTTCTCATGTAGGTAAAAGTGAGGGTGGTTTTCTTTTTGGGAAAGTTCTCTGAAACCTTAGAGGAAGGTCTGTATGGACCACAGTGTCTCCTGTGTCCTTAAAACATGTTCATAACATATTCAAAGTTATGATATTTTCTTGTAAATCTTGGATCCTTGGAAAAAAGATTTAATTCACTGTTTGTATCCAGGAAATTAAATAAATACTAAGACCCTTGTATTACCTATAATATTGACACAACATAAACCTATTCATTCAGTAGTTCAAGTTCTGATAGCATCATGTTATCAGCAGTACTGTTCAACCAATACAGGCTTTTAAAAACCAATACTGATATTTTTGATGACTGAAGCTGCCGATGGTTGATTATTTGTGTCAGAATGCAATATCTTAAAATTTGAAAATTATTAGGTTAAAAATAAATTAATTACTTACTTTAATTACTAGAGTAAATCTCTTGTTAATCAAAGGCTTGATTAAACAAAATAAAGACAATTTTGCAAAATGTTAAGAAAAAAGATGAGATACAGTCAAAAAATCTTTTAATAAAACAGCTAAAGAATAACTTCTTTCATATTGAAAAGGGAAGACATGGTTAAATGAACCTTTATCTAGTTTTCAGAAGACTCTAACATGTTTTTATTTAAAGTCAGACATGAATCCTTTCATCAAGTCAACACTCAACCAGATTATCTGTTTAAGAGTACTTGTTTGTTATGAGTGGATTTCTTCCTGATAACAATGACAAAGATTGATCATTTCAATAAGTGCAATTATATGGTTCAATAAACTTATACTTTGAAAGTTACATTAAAGCCATATTTGTCTGGTCAGATCCAACAGGTCCACCAATCGCCTCTATATTTAGAAGTGTGGTGTGGGGACACAGTATCTCACAGCTGTGTAGTTCTCATACAACACCTGTTACACCCTGGAAGGAAAAAAAAAAAAAAAAGATCTGCATTTACATTCATGGGTGAGGCTGACTTACAAATAGAAAAATAATGTTCATTTTTATAATCCCTATTAGTATGACACTTTCGAAAACAAAGCTATTAAGTGTTTCATAACTTAAAAACAGACATTTAGCAGTATGAAAGGAAAAAATAGTGTAACAGTAAACCAACTCCAAAGAAGACATATAATGTTTATTAATATTATTTGCATATTTTTTTCTCTCTCCTCTCAGCGCACTCAGGGCACAAAAAATCCACCTTTAACCAAACTTTTAGGCTGGATGACTGTCTCACAGGTGTTTGATATAATATTGTCGCCCCAGTACTTTTCTTCTCTTTTCTTTGGAATTCTGCACTGAATTTTATGTTGTATTAACATAAAAAAATTCATACTTATATTGATATTTTTATGTGATGTCACCAAAGTTAGGCCTTCTGCATATCAATTAGAAA
>OMLF01048865.1:0-16050 GCA_900302615.1 Holocentrus rufus | reverse complement strand
TGGAGACAGGCGAAAGCAAGTACTTTACTGACTTAACTCAATTATTTACTTAAAACAATAGTAATATATTAAGCATTTATTTTGGAAATTACCATGTTAAATTGTGGATGTCTTTACAAATAATACTAACTCATGGCATATGATGTGATTACTGGGAGAATAATGATTTATTTTATTGCCATGATGATCATGTAATATTCTGAAAACTTTAATTAACCTGAAGTTAATTCATGATGATTTGCATGAATAAAGCTAAGACAGACTGTTGATAATGATAATGCGTTGATAATGGAAAGACTAGAATAAATACAGAGAAGAATAAATTAATTTGAAATGCTTTATTTGTCATAGATCTTCAACTTCAGCATGAAAGATGTTATTTGGACCATCCATGATGCCATGTGTGACTGAAGTGAAGGTCCAAAGGTTGGATCAGACTCACAGGCTGGCCATCGTGTTGTTCAGCCAGTCGATGAACATGCAGACCTGAAAACAGGGAGATGTTGGACTGTTTGATACAGTGTTGCTATGTTGAAAAGTGTGATCGTTACATCATGTTTTGATTGTCTTAAATGTTACCTTGGTGTAGACACCAGGGCAGTTCTCGGGACATCCAGAGCCCCAGGACACAATACCCTGCAGCTCACCATTGCACACAAGAGGGCTACCAGAGCCACCCTGAGAGAAGTAGAAACATGAGGGATGTGCATGAGGAAAAGGTATTACATATTACATATTACAACATGTTTCAAAGCTCAAACTGAGTTAAATGTAGTGTATATGATGCAAAAGGAGATATTTACACACCACACAGGAGTCTCCAGCACAGAGCGCAGTGTTTGAAAAAGCGTAGCAGGTATGACATTCCCTATCAGACAGGATGCGGACGTCCAGGCACTGCAGCTTGTCCCGGTCAGCGACTGGAGTAAGAGAAGAAAGCAAGAGAGGGGGTGGCATGCAGTGGAAATTGTCTATCATGATGATTATTAGATTGTGTGAGCACTGCAGACAACTTAACTTTGAACCTGTTGTTAGATATGTAAGACTTTGTAATGGAAGGATACAGTGATGAGTCCTTTTTTAAAAACAGATGTTACTCACTGGAGCTCATGATGTTGCCCCAGCCAGAGACTGTGCACATTGTGCCAGCAGGAGCACAGCTGGTGGGCAGAGCCGCAGGCTGCACATACTCGTTGAGGGTGGCAGGCCTGCTCAGCTTGATCATCATGATGTCATTGTCCATATTGTAGGAGCTGTACTGGGGGTGGCGGATGACACGGGAAGAGCTGATGAACTGCTCGGTGCCCTCATAGACCCTGATGTTGTGCTCACCAAGACGCACCTCCACACGTCTCAAAAAGACAGAGACAGGATTAATGTAAAGGCGGTGGGTGGTTGAGTGTTTTATATTTTTTGCTAGGCTATTCACTAATCCTTATCTATGTACTGCCTTCCAAAACTAGTAGCAGTGAGCCACAGACACACCAAAATGACATGCCATTTTTTTTTGTATTTCAGACCTAAAATCCGGTCACATATAAAGACTTACGACTTGTAGCAGTGGGCAACAGTCACAACCCAGCTCTCGTTGATCAGGGTGCCGTCACAGAAGTGGTAACCAGAGTTCAGAGCCACGTGATAGGGCCGGGAGTGAGGTGTGCACTCATACCCTCCAACGATCTTGACATTGACTGTGGCAACTGAAAATAGATTTAAAAGAAATTAATTTGCCAGAGATTGCACTAAAATAGATAACAAAAGGCCTGAAACATCAGTACATATCTTTTAGCTGTGCATTTCACTCTATTAAGTGCAAAAATTGTAAAGACAGTGAAGACAAAACAAGATCCTTTGTATAATGCATATCAGGCATGAAAGGCAAGCTACTCTATACATACATACATCTACATATATCTGCATATACTGTATCTATATCTATATGTATATCTATACCTATATCTATCTACCATCTATCTATCCAGATATATGTCTATATCTATTTATATCTATCTATATCTACAGTGTATATACTAGTATATATACCTACAGTATATCTATCTATCTATCTATCTATCTATCTAGATAGATAGATAGATAGATAGATAGATGAAATACTTATAGAGTACAGAAAAAGTATTTCATACTTACAGGCCCCAATGACCAGAATGAAGACCAGACACTTCATGGTTGCTGTTCAATCCTCTCGGTGAGATGACTTTACCTAAAAAGAAAAAAAGAGGCAACCCCATTGGTCGAATAATGCCCAATGAATAAAAGAAAATAAATAAATAAAAAAAGATGGCCAGGCGCTGACATTGGTGGTTCATTTAAGGTGATGAATACAATAATCCAGTCCTCACTGGCTTGTGAATTATTAGTCTTCCAACAGATATGGAGGAACAGCTGGATTATTCACATAAAGTCTCAAGGCCGTGTCATTGATGACTGCTAAAATAGACAGGTGATGTAACTTTTTACTTAGCAACCCTTACCCTAAACCTAACCCTTACCCTCTGACCCTAACCCTCATATGACTTTTCAAAAACAAAGTGCTTCATAACTTGAAAAAAAAAGAACAAGCATTAGTCAGTATGAAAGGAAAAATAATGTAACAGTAAAACAACAGTAAAAAAACAAGTCAATAGGAAGAGAGAAAGAGATAAAACAAGTGGAATAAGCAAATAGCAGACGAGGCAATAAGAATAAACTGAATAAAAGCCAATGATTTTTCATGGGCCAAGCCATAAAAGTATGTTTTGAGAATTGATTTAAAAAAAAATGATACTGGCTTTGTCAGCCTGAGCTCCTCACTCCAAAGTCACTCGAGAAGAAGACATATGATGGAATTACTTAAGAGGATAATGTTGTACTTTATTGCCATAGTTATCATGTAATTTTCTGAAAACCTTAATTAACCTGTACTTAATTCATGCTGAATTATGTGAATAAAGTGAAGACAAACTGTTAATGTCTTAATGTAATAATGAACCCCTCTTTTCTATGGAAAGAATAAATACAGAGTTAACCTAAACTTTAATTAACCTGTAGTTAATCCATGATGATTTACATGAATTAAGCTAAGACAGACTGTTGATAATGAGCCCCTCTTTTCTATGGAAAGACTAGAATAAATACAGAGAAGAATAAATTCATTGGAAATGCTTTATTTGTTATAGTTCTTCAACTTCAGCATGAAAGGTGTTACTTGGACCATCCATGATGTCATGTGTGACTGAAGTGAAGGTTCAAAGGTTGGATCAGACTCAGTTGGTGGCCATCATGTTGTTCAACCAGTCAACGAATATGCAGACCTGAAAACAGGGAAATATTTATCTGTTTGATACAGTGTTGCTAAATTGAAAAGTGTGATCCTTTCATCATTTCATTGTCTTAAATGTTACCTTGGTGTAGAGACGAGGGCAGTTCTCAACACATCTATAGCCCACGGACACAATACCCTGCAGCTCACCCTTGCAGACAACTGGACCACCAGAGTCACCCTGCGAGAAGTAGAAACATGAGGGATGTGCATGGGGAAAAGGTATTACATATTGCAACATGTTTCAAAGCTCAAACTCAGATAAACGCAGTGTATATGATGCAAAAGGAGATATTTACACACCAGACAGGATTCCTTGCCTCCCCCCAGGTATCCAGCACAGAGCACAGTGTCTGTGTTCGTGAAAGGGTAACAGGTTTTACACTCCCTATCAGACAGGATGTGGATGTCCAGGCACTGCAGCTTGTTCCGGTCAGCGGCTGGAGTAAGAGAAGAAAGCAAGAGAATCGGTGGCATGCAGTGGTGATTGTCTATCATGATGATTATTAGATTATGTGAATACTGCAGACAACTTAACTATGAACATGTTAGATATGTAGGGACACAGTGATGAGTCCTTTTTTAAAATAGTTGTTACTCACTGGAGTTTATGATGTTGGCCCGGCCAGAGACTGTGCACATGGTGTAAACAGGAGCACAGCTGGTTGGCAGAGCCACAGGCTGCACATTCTGATTGAGGGTGGCGGGCCTGCTTAGCTTGATCAGCATGATGTCATATTCAAAAGTTTGGAAGCTGAACCTGGGGTGGATGATGACACGGGAAGAGGGGATGGACTGCTCGGTGTTCTCATTGACCCCGATGTGGTGGTCACCAAGATGCACCAGAATGCGACTGAGAGAGATACAAAGGGGATGGTACAAAATAATAGATTCTTTTTATTGAACCAGATGTCAAATCGTTTTTGTCTACAGATTGTTATGTTTGTATGTTTATTCCATATCAGATAAATACAGTTATCCTAAACTCCTGTATAATATCAAGAATGTACCTGTGCCTGTTGTGGCAGTGAGCAGCAGACACAACCCAGTTCACGTTGACCAGGGAGCCGTCACAGAAGTGGAAGCCATTGTTCTGACTCAGAGACACATAATGGGGCTGGGAGTGAGGCTCACACTCATACTCTCCAACCAGCTTGTCATTATCAGCAGCAGCTGAAAATAGATTAAAAGAAATTAATTTGCAAGAATGTGCACTAAAATGGATAACGAGAGGCCTGAAACATCAGTACATATGTGTTAATTGTGCATTTTACTATATCAAATGCAAAAAGTATAGACAGTGAAGACAAAACATCCTTTGTATAATGTGTATCAGGCAAGAAAGGCAATGTGTATGTATGTGTGTGTGTGTGTGTGTGTGTGTGTGTGTGTGTATGTATGTATGCATGTATGTACAGTATATGTATGTATGTATTTCATACTCAGAGACTCCAATGAGCAGAATGAAGATTAGAGACTTCATGGTTGCGGTTCAGTCCTCTTGATGAGAGGACTCCACCTAAAAAGAAAAAAGAAAACAAAGAAGAAAAAAAAGGCAACCCCATTGGTCCAGTAATGCCCAATGAATAAAAAAATATATATAAATAAATAAAAGAAGGTTCATTTAAGGTGATGAACCCAATAATCAGGTCCTCACTGGTTTGTCTTCCACCTGATATGGGGGAACAGCTGGATTATTCGCATAAAGTCTCAAGGCCATGTCATTGATCAGTGCTAAAATAGACAGGCGATATAACTTTTACTTTTAACAACTGTACACGAATGACTGGAACATAATCTTGCTGGATCCAACAGTCACAGCAGGGGTTTGTACATTTAATAATTACATTGAAAAAGGTTCACAATTTATAAAACAAAAGAGGATTTGGAATAGTCAGAATGAGGTTTTTGAGGATTCATCAAGCTCTCTTTAAAGCAAAATTGTCTTTGTTAATCTTTTACTGTATCATCAGGGTGTCTACAACTATCAGAGAATTAAATGTAATGCTTTTAAAAACCTTTTTAGGACAAATTTTATTGAAATTTAAGACTCATTTTTGGACAAATCTTTTTCATATTCAAATAATCATGGCAAATAAACGTCAAGGTAAGTACCACATATTTGGTCTAATGTAAAAGTTAGTTTTACATAGGAACAATTTCCTTTTGGTTATATAGCCAGGTCCTAATGTAATAAATCTAGCCATTACTTTTTTCCCCATAGCAATTGGGACAGGTAAGTACAAATATTTTCTTTCTTTCTTTCTTCTCTCTACTGGTAAATATGACAGTATTTAGCAGGGTTAATATAGAATAGGCATTTTCCCAACAGGTAAGTGCAGCCAGTTAATATAAAGGTAGTATTAGGTTCAGTGGTAGACAGAGTGTGTAATATGCTAACTCTGATGCAGAAGAACTTGACTAATTTTGGCAAACATAGATGGATAAATGGAATCAGATAAAATGTTTATGTTAAAATTAAAACCTCATAAATTCAAATTTAAGCCTATTTAATTATTTTTGAGGTTTAATATTTATAAAATGGAATTCAAGACATTTTAAGATTTTTTAAGGATCTGTAGACAACGAGATGTGGTTATTATTACTATAATATTTACAATATCAATTTCTATTTACTATTTATTATATTTACGTATGGAGCTTGATATACGTTGCACTAAAAATTATAGGATAATACAGTCATTAATTTTCAATGATTAATTAAAAGAGAATTAAGTTAAACAATTCATAACTGAATAATTAAAATGCTTTTAAATGAGCCACTTATCAAAACAATAAACTAATAAATAAAAATGCTTTAAATGAGACATTCAGTAAAACTATTTATAAAACTGTTAATTAAGTGGACAATAAATTACTGAATTTAGAAATTGATTTGCAAAATGATATTTAAAAAGACATTTGCCTTACATTTGTTAATTTTATTAATTTTGATTTTCTTTTTCCTTTTCACAATTCATTTTGGACCTCACTTAACCATTAGAGAACTCTTTTATTTAAAGCACAAGGACCAAGAGTGCCACACTAGTAGTAATAGCTGCAGAGCTCTCATTTAAGTATTTTAATATAACCGATTACTTAAAAGTGAACTCAGTCAAACAATTTTAAGTTACTAATTAAAGTGCATTTGAAAGTGTCAAATAATTCAACTGTTGCAGAATAATCAATGAAATTTGAAATTAAATATATCCATTAATTATATTTGATAGTTTTTTGTAATCCATAAATAAATCACTAAATTTATAATTGCACTGGCAAAATGGCTTTTGAAAGGATTTCTAAATTCATGCTTTTACTTTTTCATTTGCGTAAGGGTTTTCCTTATCCTTTCTTTGTGTAAACGCTTTTGCTAAAAGCACAAGAGTCTCACGCCAATAATAAAGAGGGAAAACTGCAGAGATGTGTCAGGATCTCCCATTGGCTGCCTCGAGCTGGGCCCCGCTCACAACGTATTCAACGGGGAAGATGTGGAAGACGGAGGTGGAGGCTGCTTTCGTGTGCAACTGTAACTGGCAGCATTACCTGTGCAGCTGTAAGTTTCCACCACATTTTATATCAATCGCTTGATTATAGGACAAAAACATTAATTTTTTTATAACCTGAGTGTTGTGATTCAGATTGGGTTCGTCCCTAGCTACATGTGCTTGCTATTAGCGTTAGCAAGCTAACATTTGCTAGCATTAGCTACTGAAACGTTACCTGTGTAACAGACTTAAAGATGGTTTCAGACTGGTAGAGAAAGTATTTGCATGTGAGTCAGGGATAGCCTGTGTTTTTAGGATAGCCAACACAGAGCTCTAGCTACTTTTCTGTCCAAATAGCCAATAAACCTTCCTCTGATAGCTCCTAACTGAAAAGTTTTACTGTTGTCTTTTTTAGATAAGTGTAGCTTTTAGTGCTATGTGTGAAGAGAATGATAAATGTAGACACACTACACAGCTCTGACAAGTTTTAACGGACCCAAAGTGGCACATAGAGACATTTTGTCAAGGTGCACTGAGTAGTACAACAGATGATGCTGTGGGTCTTCCATTGACTCTCATGTTGCACCTGCACTGCATTACCAGTTACATTTTTTGCAATGATATTATCAACCTGGTTACTCCTATTCTGGGTATTTAAGTTAATTATATTAATTACACAGAAGTTATTTTTTCATCAGACTTTCTACATTAAGTTCCCCTTTTTTCTTTAGAATCTGCACAGGAATTCATGAGTTTGCAGTTATGTCGTAGAATTTCTGCAGGCTTATGCAGAGTCCTTTCATTTCACCATCCTCGCCCAGACACAATAGCGACCTCAAGTGTCTACATGTAAATAGCACCTCAGTCTTACAAACACAAAATGTATTATTGTGGTTATAAAATAAAAATGCAATAATCACGTAACAATACAGAAACAATGTAAGTAGCCTGATGAAAAAATAACTTGTGTAATTACAGGAAGAGTATCTTATGTGTTTGTTGACTGCAACATAGTGCTCCTTGAGAAATGTCAACATATGCTGCCATGGGAATAGGAATGAGTTGGATCTGTTATACTAGAGACAGCCTTTTAGTCCTGATACAATCTCTAGACTGTTTGCCTGCATCTACATGTTCCACATTCATCAAAAATGGAACAGGAAAAACAAATAGACAGCTATGTACATTTCACATTATGCATTCATGCAATCGTTTCATATTTTTATTTATTTATTTATTTATTTAGTCCTCATTGGATCATCATCACCTTTTCCTACCATTAGACTAGGTCCTGCATCCCCTGCCACATGACTGCTGCAACATTTTCTGTACATATGAAGCTGTCAATCCATCGCGCAGTTATTTTTGAATTTGAATCATTTCATTTTTAGTAGGACTGGGTGGTATATCGACTTTTAAAGGTATATCGATATATTTTCAAAAGAGATACAGGAGATACGGATAATACCGTTTATATGGATATGATTTAAAGATTGCATTAAAATGCATAATCCACTTCTTCCGGAAGGCCGTGCGACGGTGCCAGTGTTTGCCGCTCTCCCCTTGCTCCGCTTTCACACACTCTGCAGCTTTACCCTCAACCTCCCTCTGTCTGCGTGCAACTGTGGCCCCACAAGCTCACAAGTTATGAAAAATTGAGTACATTTACATGCACACAAGTAACCCGATTACTGAGAGAAACCGTGCTATCTATGTCTCATATGCAAACATTCTCTCTACTAGTCTGAAACCAACTTTAAGTTTGTACACAGTTAACGTTTCCACAGCAAACGCTAATGGGAAGTTCACATTATTGTGGCAAACAGCAGATGCGCTATGCGCGACGTGACATCCTGACATTAGCTAAATTGCTATAAAAAAGTTAAAACAGCAGTAAAGTCAGCAGCTGATTTAACGGTCTACACATGCCAGTAAAATTACATCTTTGTAACGAAACTGGTGGATTTATCTGCCGGCTGACATTCCACCATGCAAAGATTTATTGGGTAAGTTAGTCTCTGTATTCCCTCGTGGTGCTGTTGTTGTTGTTGCATTTCAGATGAGTTTCTCCTCCATTCTGGACCGGCAGCTGTCACAGCTAGGCTTACTCTTCTGTTACTCTTCTTGGCTGCCCCCTCAAAGGTCAGTGCACTACAGGGTCAAAGTTGAACAAATTTTAACTTTGAGCGCAGCGCTCTGCGCACTGCACTATGCAATAGTCTGCGCACAAGGGGATGATGGGCCTCAATTGAAATGAATGGGAGAGGTGTGCACAAAATGTGTTTTCCGCAATAATGGGAACGCCGCTCAACAAACATTAGCTAGCTAATGCTAACAAACGTTAGCTACCTAACACTACCATAGCTAGCTAACGCTAGCAAATGTTAGCTAGCTAATGCTAATAGCAAGTAGCTGGGGAGGAACTATCATGAATCACAACCCTTAGGTTATAAAAACGTAATGTATCTTCTCCTATAATCAATTAATATGAGATATAGAAGGGAGAAACTTACAGTGGCACTGGTAATGCTGCCAGTTAATTAACAGATCAATTTAATTTCACATTCAATTGATTATTATGCAAAGGTTGAATTATTTGACACTTTTTACATGCATTTTCAATTAGTAACTTAATAAATTCTTTGACTTAGTTCACTTATAATTAATTATATATTATATACAAAAGAATTGTCTAATGGTTAAGTAAGGTCCAACATGAATTGTATCAGGGGCTGATATAAAAAGAAAAAAGACTTAACTTAACTTAACTTAATTCTCTTTGAATTAATTATTTTTAATTACTGCATACTTTTACAGCTATATGGATGTGCTTTCTAGACAACATCACAAAGAGGGTAAACTCATTGAGTCATTTTAATTATTAACTGTGAATAACAGTTAAATCCAACAGTCATATGCAAGTCTATTGTTTACAGAAGTGAGACTGTGTGAAAGTAATCAGATTTGCTTTTTGAAAAGTGCTTTTTCAGGTAAAGTGTCCAAATATGCCTGCATATATTAGAGCGAACAGTTTGTTTTGTTATTTTATTTGTAATAAACCAAAATCATCATGCTTGGGTTTGAAGTGTTCTATTTTAAGTGGCGTGGACTGGTTTTCCTGTGAAAGTCCCATTCAGGAGAGGTTGTGAACCAGGCCATCTGCAGAGCTGCGCCTGTGCCTCCAAAGCATACCTGCATCCATGTCAAGGTTAAGAAAAACACCATGTGCCAAATACAGGTGAACACCAGGATACAGTGTGTCAGAGGTCTTCACTAAAAATTGTACATGATGATGCTGCTATCTGTTTATTTTAATATTGGTATTTAGAAAGTCTCACAGCCCCAAAACATCTTGCTAATGCAGTGATACCAAGAGAAATTGCATTTGTTGTGTTCCACAGATAAGCTGACTCATGAATAGGATATAATATATATGCAATCTGACATCTATCAATCAATTAACAGCAATGTGAATTATGGTTATTCATATATATATATATATATATATATATATATATATATACACATTATACATTTTTTAAAGGTATTAATCAAATTTAGTGCCACAATTATAGCACATTTCTAAACACTAATGAATAAGACAATTTTAGTCATATGTCAGTGCAATCCACTCCCCACTGTAAAATAATATTTGCTTTCCAATATCCACAAACTTTTTTCCAGGGTTGTGATTGGTCACAAACCACAGAGAGGCGTGTTTTGTGGGGGGGGCAAAGGTGTGGAAGCGTGTATATAAAGAGGGGACAAAGTGATGTCTCCTCATCAACAGGATCACACAGCAACCATGAGGTCTCTGGTGTTTGTTCTGCTCATTGGAGCTGCTTGTGAGTATGAATCTCTTTCTCTGCAGTCACTGAACTCTGTGCATTCACCTGGTTTCTACGTGCTTGACCTCCTGTGTGTTTTCAGTTGCCACTGAGGACGACAAGATCGTCGGAGGGTATGAGTGCGAGCGCCACTCCCAGCCCCATCAGGTGTCTCTGAACTCTGGCTACCACTTCTGTGGCGGCTCCCTGGTCAACGAGAACTGGGTTGTGTCTGCTGCTCACTGCTACAAATCGTAAGTGCAATTTTCTTAGTACCCAGGATTTTACTACTGACTTATTCATTTGATGGGGAATAAACATAGAAACAGAGAAAACTGCCAGAGTAAAGAAACATTTTTTTTAAATAGTGATGGTTCAATAAAAACAATGTATTATTTTGTTCCATCCCATATCTATCTCTTTCAGCCGCGTGGAGGTGCGTCTTGGTGAGCACAACATCAGGGTCAACGAGGGCACCGAGCAGTTCATCCGCTCTTCCCGTGTCATCCGCCACCCCCAGTACAGCTCCTACAACATCAACAACGACATCATGCTGATCAAGCTGAGCACGCCCGCCACCCTCAACCAGTATGTGCAGCCCGTGGCTCTGCCCACCAGCTGTGCCCCCGCTGGCACCATGTGCAAAGTCTCTGGCTGGGGTAACACCATGAGCTCCAGTAAGTAAATCATCTGTGTGATTTATATCTACCTATTAGAGAATGTCTCAGGACAACTGCTGCCCTTAATGCTCTAATCCAAACATATGCATCACAGCCGCTGACAGCAACAAGCTGCAGTGCCTGGACCTCCCCATCCTGTCTGACAAGGACTGTGACAACTCCTACCCTGGCATGATCACCGATGCCATGTTCTGCGCTGGATACCTGGAGGGAGGCAAGGACTCCTGCCAGGTACTGTAGTCAGCAAGAGTGACCTGCAGAGGTCCTCCTTCTCCACCAGAGCTTCTGAATGGAATAGCATAGTGTAATGTCAGAATGTCAGGAATTCCTTCCCAATTATATATGATTTTTTTTTCTTTTTGTTTGTTTTTGTGTTCGGTTTCATGTTAATGTTTCATTTGGTTTTGAGCTTGCGACTTCATTGGTCATCTCATTATTTTTACGTTCCCTCTCAGGGTGACTCTGGTGGCCCTGTTGTGTGCAATGGCGAGCTTCAGGGTGTTGTGTCCTGGGGCTATGGATGTGCTGAGAAGGACCACCCTGGTGTCTACGCCAAGGTAAACTGCAGCTCAAATGGCTCTTCAAGGCATTCAAAGAATGAAGAATGGACCTTTAGCATAAGGATTTTCTAGTGCAGATGTGCAGTTGAGATGCTGCTGGCAGAGTAATACTAACCACTTTCTTTTTTCATTTCCAGGTCTGCCTGTTCAACGACTGGCTGCAGAGAACCATGGACAGCTATTAAGTCTGATCCTACTTCTGCAATTCTACCTCCAGTATCACCATAGGACTTTGAACACTCTGTGCAGTCATTTACCCTATGCAATAAAATCTTTCACTTTGAAGTTGTTGTGCCTGCATATTCTGTATCTCTCCATCTTTATACCTGTCTCACAATATCATCATCAAAAATGTATATAAAAGACTTGGATTGCTCACTAACATGTTCAAGCAGTTTACTTGTCCTTCAGGAGACAGTAGAAATCAGTCAAAAAGCATAAACAGATTCAATAGAGCTGTGCGCTGCATGCAAGTTTAGATTAGAAAAGATCTTTATTAGCTCTGAGGAGAATTTGTCCTGCACAAAAATAGAGTCAATAATGAAGGGAAAGAAAACTGGCAGAGAAGCAGAGAACATGCATGGTTGATGCATTAGATAAGTTACACAACAGTGTATTTATTCAGAGATTTGGGACTTTGATGTTTGTAACAGATAAATTGTTCCACAGCGGTAGAAGAAAATGATTTTAAAACCCTTGTCTAAAGAAGACCTAACACTTGTTGTGACTGTTAACATGTAAATTGTTGGCCCACAATGCAATGTGATGATATAGAATAATACTGGAGTCACTGATTATAATTAATAAATACCCAATTTGGCCGCTTGACACCACAAATCCTTTTGTAACTTATTTTGAGACAACACTGAAATTGTGTAAGTGGGTTATACAGAATATACTTCATAGTTTATGTTAATTTCTCATATATATAATTATGTTCAGGCATTCATGTTTAGTCATGGTGTGTTTTATATTATCATCCTATAATGTTTTGGTGAAGAACGGAAAGAGATCCCTAGAGATACAGACATACATACATACATATTAAACAGATATATTTCTAGTTATTTTACTCACAATTGCCTGAGAACTTGCTGTGATACAATACTGAAACAACTTTGTTAACAGCTCAAAATCAAAAGATGAAACTTATTAGAAAAGATCCTCTGTCAGGTCATTAGTCAGGTGGGAGCTGTTAATTGTTAGCCGTGATTAAAGATAAAATTAAAAATTGGGGAATAACTTTTTGTAAAGATTTGTATTCTATCAAGCTACTGCATATATGGTAATGTGACATGAGCCAAAATGAAACGTTATCTGTTTTTATTTTTTAAGTTTAGTTGTTCAGTTTAAGACAACGTGCTCTGGTTTTCCACTGTGAAGCCCAGAGCCAGACAGCGAGTCTGTGAGAGAGGCTCCACCTGGCACCACAGCTGGGGGCCAAGTCAAGGTCAGGGGGTAGATTACAACCTGTACCAAACATGCTGCACTGTGCTAAAGGAGGTAGATTACAACCTGTACCAAACATGCTGCACTGTACAAAAAATATGCCAAGATAATATGGGATCTAGCAAAAATGACACCGACACTGTCTCAAGTCACTTTTTCTTGCAGAATTAAGCACAATTCTTTGCGCAGGGTCCCAATAAGACCAGCGAAGTCTTGCATTAACAGAACTTGTAATAAGCGTGACAAACTTCCTCGCATGCCTGTCAATACTATTACGTGGTTTTGATTGGTCATCAGAGCCAGGGGTGTGCCCTCACAGCTGGCAGGGCTTATTAAAGCAGTCAATAAAAACCAGGCACAGATCCAGGACACAGCCTTGCATCTTCATCTCCCATCCACCGATCATGAGGTCGCTGGTTTTCATTCTGCTCCTCGGAGCTGCCTGTAAGTATGGGCAACCTTTATAGAACAAACATACACCTACCAACATTCAGAAAGCCTCTCAGACTGTATCTAATGTAGGACAAGTTATGGCTTTCAGACTGTAAATGAATTACATGGCTAAATAAAAATGTAGCATAATGCTGATTGAGGTTTGGATCCTTCAAGAGTATTAACATTTTTGTGCTTCAGACTATGGATGTTATAGGTTCTATGGACGGGTTTAAAAAATATATTTTTTCAGTTGCCACAGAGGATGACAAGATTGTTGGAGGACGTGAGTGTACACCTCACTCCCAGCCCCATCAGGTGTCTCTCAACTCTGGCTACCACTTCTGTGGCGGCTCCCTGGTCAACGAGAACTGGGTTGTGTCTGCTGCTCACTGCTACAAATCGTAAGAGTTGGTCAAACACCGCTTGCAAAGCTAAACAGAGCAAATGTGATTTCTTCAGTGCCACTGCTGTCACAACTCATCCCTCCCGTCCTGATCTTGTCATTTTTGTCTGTCTGCGTCGCCTCCATCTTTTAGCAAAATGGACATTGTCCTCGGTGATCACAACCGCTGGTTTATGGATGGAAATGAACAGATCATTTCTGCAGCCCATGTGATCCCTCATCCCAACTACGAGTCCTGGACTGTTAACAACGACATCATGCTGATCAAGCTGAGCAAACCTGCAACCATCAACCAGTATGTGCAGCCCGTGGCTCTGCCCACCAGCTGTGCCCCCGCTGGCACCATGTGCAAAGTCTCTGGTTGGGGTGTGACTATGAGCTCCTGTGAGTACCTTTTGCACTAAATACCATCTCAGTAAAGTGCTTCTGTGTTCAGTCCTTATCCTTATGTTTTTCTAACCTCTTTCCTCTATTTCTCTCATAATTTTTTGTGTCTGTGGTTTCATGAATTTATAGCTGCTGACAGCAACAGACTGCAGTGCCTGGACATCCCCATCCTGTCTGATGAGGACTGTGACAACTCCTACCCTGGCATGATCACTGAAGCCATGTTCTGCGCTGGATACTTGGAGGGAGGCAAGGACTCCTGCCAGGTGTGTATATGTCTGGTTTTCCAACAGGCACACAACATTTATGACTTGCTTGGAGTTTAATTTAGAACCGTGTTGAGATTGAACACCTAAATATTTGCTGACTTCCTGCTCTCCTCTTCTCTCAGGGTGACTCTGGTGGCCCTGTTGTGTGCAATGGTGAGCTGCAAGGTGTTGTGTCCTGGGGCTTTGGTTGTGCCGAGAGAAACCACCCTGGTGTCTATGCTAAGGTAAAAACAAGATTTCCAAAGCATTCATTTATTTGTATTTTACGACACAGAAATGCCATACTTTTCTCATTATACGACGTTGGCTGTGCAAACTTGACAATGCGTCTTTCCACTTGTCTTTCCCTTTCTCTTGCATCAGACCTGCATTTTCACCGACTGGCTGCACAGCACCATGGCCAGTTACTAAGTATGGTCCAGTCCTACCCTCAGTCCAGCTGTTTGTATGCCGCAAAAACCCCTGTGCAAATGTCTTATAAAAATGTAATAAAATGACAAGAGCTACATTTTTCTGTGCTTTTGATGTGTATTTCGGCATGTGTATTTCGGCATGGGCGGCATGGCTCAGGAGGTAGATCGATCACCTAGGAACCGGAAGATTCCTGGTTCGATCCCCGGCTCCTCCAGAGACCGCGTCGAAGTGTCCTTGGGCAAGACACTGAACCCCTAGTTGCTCCTGATGAGCTGGTTGGCGCCTTGCATGGCAGCCTCCGCCATCAGTGTGTGAATGTGTGAGTGAATGGGTGAATGTGAAGTGCACATTGTAAAGCGCTTTGGATAAAAGCGCTATATAAATGCAGTCCATTTACCATTTACCATTCCATTTATTTCTCTCTATCTTTGTCAACATCAGCCTGTGAAAGTTGCAATGAATTATCATTTAATAATATTCAGATTCTATTATTAATATTTGTAATTTTTTATTGGCCCTCAAAATATATTTAGTATGTGTCAGTAAGTATAATGCACAGATGAATGCTATAGTGCAACACTAGGTTCACGAGGTGGACATATCTCCTAAGGGGCTGAGATGTTTGTGCTATCATTTCCTGTACTTGATTCCTATGTGTGCATGTATAAGTTTCCTCCTGGTCCTCTGGTTTCCTCCCACAATCCAAAGACATTAAAGTCAGGTGGATTGAAGACTAAATTGCCCATTAAAGTAGTAGTGAGTGTGAGCGACTGTCTGTGACTGACTGTTTTAGCACTGTGATGGACTGGCGCTGTTTCCCTG
>OMLF01048864.1:0-15510 GCA_900302615.1 Holocentrus rufus | reverse complement strand
ATAAAATAAAATAGAAAAAAAAAAAAAATCTATAAATTAAAAAATCAATAAATCAATAAATAAATAAAGTAAAATTAAATCAAATTAAATTAAATAATAAACTTTAATAACTGAACAAAACAGAGGTTAAGAGGAAGACAACCTTTTGACTTGAAGGTGTGAACTGATGCTTTCTTCTGTCCACTCTGTGCCGCTCAGAGCTCAGAGAAATGAAATTGGGTCTGAAGTGAGTCCTCAAGGCAGACAACTCTGATTAAAGAGTGCGGTTTCTTGCGTGACTGTCAAAAACCACAACACGAAGCGCATCTCAATTGATGTTCTGGTGGAAGGTTATGTGACGAGAAAGACCGGCCCTGTGTGAAAATCTGTTGATCAGGATGAGGAACCAAAGGCAGAAACTCACATTCACAGTCTCACAAGGGCAGACTTGTTATTATTCTTGGTGTCCTTAAAAGGCCCCCTAGAAAAAAGCTTCCTCTAGACGGCTGCACAGCTCTACCTGTCAGAAACAGCATCAGTGTAATAAATCACTGACGATCATATTGGCAGACTTTGATGTCCTGTCAAAACTCGCCAATTCTCACAGCCAACATAACAAGAAAAAAAAAAACCCAACAAAAAAGGCAGCTTCATAGCTCTTGTATGAGTCAGTCAACTGTAAAATGAAAGGGAGAAAAGTCCCACAGAGGGAGACTTAGCATTAGGACAAGTCAACAAAAGGAAACATCAATTTTTAGCCAAGCCCACGCTGGCTTGTACCGCAGCTCTCGGTGTGCGATGAGAAAGGCTCAGCAAGATGGAGAAAGGATAAGTGTGTGTGTGTGTGTGTGTATACGCACGCACGCATTTGTGTGACAAGAGAGAGAGCAAAAAGCTAGGGAGCAGACATCCTCCTCTGCTGAGCCTCGTTGATTGACGTGTTCCCATGATGTTTCTGCAATTTAGCGTGCATTCAGTTACAGCTGCAGCCGTGCAGACAATGGGCACAAGCCTACACTCCCTCTTATAGAAACTCTGCATTATCATCAGTGCTATCTCCTTCCTGATCCTCCCTCTCAATGCAGCAGTCGTACATCACTGCACCGCTGCGATCATCAAACAGGCTTCACAGTGTGTTGAGAGGTGAATGAGATACGGGGAGGTTTTCTCACTCCCCAGGGTCTCCTCCTGTCTCCTCCTGTCCCTGGCTGTGAAGAGGAGGACAGAACACGCACGCAGGTTCATCTCGCCGGCTCTGACACAATCGAAATGAAATTAAACCCCAACTTGTGTCACCCACTCTTTCCTCTAAGGAAAAACCACGCCATTCACCAGCGTAAGCACTTCCTGTTAGGAAACTATGGCAACTGAAATGCCACCCACCATTCAAGACAATCTTTAAGACTCTTAACATCAAGAGCCTGCTAATGCCAGCACCTCAAAAGCGCTGCACAGAAAAGCTACCTCAATGATGAGAAAACCTGCTTTCTGAAACTGAAACGATTCCTGCAACGATTGTGCATTGTGAAAATAGATTTCACCATTAATATGTTTTCTGTTAGCAAGATTTGTTGTTGTTGTTGTTGTTGCTGTCTTTGACTCACTGGCCCTTTGATTCAACTTGTCATTATCAAGACACAAAAACAGAACAGGCATTTGTGCAACAGGTGGGATTGTTACTGTTGATTCACTTTGTAAAAGGTCATGTCAACTGCGTCTATAATGTATAAAATATAAAAAAGCTTTCGAGGAGTAAAATAGATGACTGCTTACCTCTAAAAGCAAAGACAAACTGGTTTCTGGCTGCATCCAAATGATGAGCGTCAGTGTTAACATTCACCATGCTGTTGCACATCAGGTGAATTCTGGGCCTTAGCAACTGACCTTGTTTGAGTCATATATCTGGCAAGCAATTAAACTTAATGTTTAAAGGCTGGGCGATCCAGTTAGAGCACGCTGCTCAGCTCCAGTCTCAGGTTTCTGCACCAACACCTTCCAACTAGAGCGCTGGGTGAAATGTGTCGCTCTGGTCTAAGACAACTGGAGTTGTCTCTGCAAAACAATGTGAAACCTGGAGAAAATAAACAAACCTGCTGAATCAGGATGCGAGCTCCAAAGGACACAAAGACGGCAGCATATTGCAAATCATCATGACTTCATTTGTTGTCTGGGTAAATGAATGGAGCCTTAAATAACCACCCCGCTCTCCTGCCTGGCCTCCCCAGGCTCCCTGCAGCAACTTCCTGCACCCCTCCGTCTCTCCCTCGACCAGATCCAACCGCCGCTCTGCGATCCATGACAGAGGCTATGCATTATTACACTCCTCCTCCAACAGGTTTATAAATAACATCTGAGAGATAAACAGCTGAGTGTAAAATTAAGCCTGCAACCCACTTCCGGGTGCACGCATGGGTGCATTTATAGCATTTATATTGGGTGATATCAGGGCGGGGTTGGGCTGTGAAATAGTAAAATTTTCTGATATAATAATAAATTAATAAACTAAAAAGGCCAAAATATAAACTAAGCATTGATTAAATATTGTCAGAAACAGTATTAACTATTCAAATGTATTGATATATAATTTCTTTCTTTTAGGGACATTTGCAAAGTCTATCTGATCGATAATACTTTGAACAAATAACTCAGAGATTCGTTTGAGATCAGATCTGATCAAATGAGAAGAAATCTGCCGCTGATGGATGATTAACCAGCACTGAAGAGGAAGAGGATGCTGCTCTCCACAAAGAGAGCTAAAGCTTTCAGAGTTTCTGCCGAGTACAAAGTACAAAGCTGATGGATATATAACTTCATCGATAATGGGATGGTATTCTTCATCTTGCTCTTTGTGGCAAATGCATGAGGAGAGGGAGTGGGGACGAGTAGCAACATCCATTTTGCAACAGGAAGTCGCAGGGTTTATGGGAAATTATCGCCTCATTTTCAGAAAGACCAGCACTAACAACTGGAGACACAGGCGACCAATCAACCACCACTTCTTCAAGATAATTAGGTATCACCATCAAATTGTACTGTATGTACTGATGTTCAAAAATGCTTCACATAGCAGCTTTAACATAAAATCAAGTATTTTGTCTGAAATCACAAAAAATCTTACCCTTATAATAACCTTATAATAGCCTTCAAAGGAATTTCAAAGGGACAGTGTTTAGAGAGAGATTAAATATGTCTATGAAAGGATGGGGCGCAGGGTGGACACCAGGGCAGAGAGCAGGGTAGGACCATGGGAAACAACAATTATTTTTGGCAACAATGAAATCTCGAACGGTCGTGGGAGTGAAGCGCAGCGGCCGGGACGAAACGCGGCGTCGCTTGGAAGCCAAACATCCTTATTACATCACCGCCACCAGTCTGGTCAAGTGCTGTCCTGCCTGCAAACACTCGACTGGCCAAAGTACACCCTGTTAACTCATCAACTCAGCAGATAGCGGGAGCACACACAGACAGACAGACAGACAGACACACATAAACACACAAGATGACCATCCACTAGGCATATGTTTCACTTGAAGCGTCCCTCTGCTATGGCTACAGTGCTGCGATGTCAACACTAGAGCCTGGACTACACTGAGTAAATCTTAATAGTATACAGCATTGAGGTGCATTGGGGATTTAATGCACAGACTGCATTAAATCCAACTTTGCTAAATTAAGCACGAGTCTCCATTGATTTCAGCTTGTGAAATCAAAGTTTTTCTGCTGGCGGAATGTTGACACAGAGCTGAAGAATAGCCACGTGTCTTTTTCCAGGAAGATATGATCATAATCAGTGATTATGTAGGGACATGCCATGTATTTATAGAGACATTCAAAGGAGAAAAAAAGAACAGTCTGCTCTTTAGAAAGACTTTAACCTCTTTGACTGTGCCGGGTCCATCAGTGGGTTTGTCATTACCAATGCATGCTGCTTTGCTCAAACCCTTCATTTGAAATTCTAGTGGGGATCCTAAGGTTTCCAAAGATGCCAAATATGCCATGCTGCATTACAAGGAAATGTGTATAAAATGATGCACAACAAATCTCTTCCAATCTGCTGTAATGCTGCAGCCATAAAACAACGGCATCTTGGGTTTAAATATTTCACTCAATACAAATGTGATGTAGCTTCAGTGAAGCATTGCAACCAGCAGATACAAAATAGGTGTGTGGCATTGTTGTACAATATGGAAAAAAAACTTTGAAGCTACATAAAGGGAAATTTAAGGGGAAATCAGAGTTAAAGGGGTTAACAAAGCCTACTGAGACATATTGTTTATATTTAGGGAGGTACAGTATCTCCAGCTTGACCATGGACTGACATGAATGTTCTTTGGACAATGTGGGACAATTCAAAGTCCACATAAACACCGTGCTATTGTGAAGAATGAGGCTGGGACACGATCCATTTTCCCCAAGACTCTTTTACAAGATTGGTCCTTTTCTGCAGATTGTATTGAAGATCAGCTGCCAAACCAGTTCCATAAAATCTGTCTACACACTGCAGCATTACCTAAAAGTTGGTTATTGGCCTGTGCTACACTGGCCTGCGTTAAATATGACTGGACTCGCTGAACGCTGTACAGTCATATGTAACAAAATGTGACTGAATGTTGTATGTGTATATCTATGTATTGGTGTGCCCCTTGTGCCCCCTTGGATGGTCACAGAGTTGTGGTTTCCAAGTCACACGAAATGATGCAAATCACTGAACTGAACGAATAATAAATAAATTAATAAATAAATATGCTTGGAAGATTTGTTGTCCAAAAGAAGCACATGACAAGGTAGTGTGACAGGAGATGGGAAAGGGGATAGAAGACAACAAGAGGGTCTTTGTGCTGTCCAACCTGCCCCGAGGTTGTGTTGCTATGCTCCAACCCACATCCTAGCACCCTGTCAACATGAGGAAGATCACTCATTAGCTCAATAATGTGTGTGTGTGTGTGCATGTGTGTGTGTGTGCGTGTGCAGGCGTGTCCATTGTCTCAGGTCTCAAGGCAGAAAAATGTTAACTGAATATGGCCCACAAGGCTAGATGAAGACTTAAGACAAAAAAGCCCACCTTTGATGGGCAAATCACATTGTGAGCCAAACGTCTCTGCCCTGCAGGCCTCTGCTGTCAGCCGCAATGTCAGCTCTTGTTCATGTTGCTCCCATGCAACAAGCTAAGCAAGGCTGGAGCAGAACATGGCTGTCACCTTCACATCCTCACATTAGTGCCATGAGCTAATTTTTAATGTCAATGACGTGAAGGACACAAATACACAGGGCTGACAACCGCTTACATTTGGTCAAAATGCCTACCGGTCAGGGGCAGTTGTTTGTGTGTCTTTGTGTGTGTGTGTGTGTGTGTGTGTATCTGTCTGTGGTCAGATTGGTTATAGCTACTAAACTAATGGAGGGATGGCACTCCTGATTTGCTCCACTCTTAACCAATAATACATGACAAACATGTGACCTAGTTTAAGAGCTGGGCTGGGCGGCGCTTTAAAGGAAAAATCCACTAAGAGAAAAAAAAAAAACACTTTAAAACTTAAATGAACTAAGATATTTCAGAGCTGTTATAACGTAGTTTGATAGCAGAAAAAAATGTACTGAGTGCTTAACACATATCAACGCTAGACATCAGAATCTAAGAAAGAAAAAAGACTGAAACTGCAGTGGAAGTAAGAAGCATTATCTCATCCCACTGGCAGACTTTTTCCACTTCTTTTAAGAGAATCTAAATGGCTTGTTAAGAAGGAGAATTTTTTTATTTATTTATTTTTTTTGGCAGTTTTCTTTCGAGACTCGCCATTTTGCACCGACACGCGATAATCATACAGAAGAAATCCATCGCAGCAGAGACACAAACAGTCGCCTCAATAGACCAGAATGTAATGTAGCCACAAGACGGGCTTCAGATGTTGACATTGTTGCAACATTGTTGCACCAATGTAGCGATATGAGTAAGGAGCAACTCTGTTTCTCGACTGGAAAATTGATCACTATCTTCACCTACACATGAAGTTTTCGCATTCAACTTACAGCTGAATGCAACAACTTCACACGTTTTCTTCATGGACCGAAGCAGATAAGACAAGCTGAGGGAAAGTGGGCACAGCGAAAAGTAAATCACAACACTTCGTCACAAAATAACTCCTGGAACACGCCGAGCATCACAGGTTGTTGTTATATAAGAGTGAAAGAGTATCTGCGGGTGGAACTTTCCTTTAACAGAGACACAGACCGCTGAGGGTGAGCTGCAGAATCAAGACACCAACTCGGGCATGTCGACACGCACACAAGTCCTCACACACACACACACACACATGCACGCAGACACACTGGATTTAAGATATCCAAGTTGAATAAAGGCCATTGAGCATCGGCAACATGCCAGTAGCATGGATAAATTATAAATAAATCACATAGGGAACAACTGCCTGCAGACACAATATACTTCAGTAGGCAGTTTGTGCCTGCTGTCTGAATAGCAGACAGGACGAGGTAGGTATGAAATACATGGTACAAGGCCAGAGGGGGGAGAGATGAACGGATATTCTCAAACAGAGCCTCTTGTGAGCCTCCAAAGCCTTCACCTCCTGTTTCCAGCGAGACCAAAGAGGAGAGTTATAAAATGGGAAGACTCTTTGTTGCTTCTTGCGTCGATGAATCAGATGGATCTTTACCACATGTTGCTATGGAAATTATTCTCTCTACCTCTGTCTGTCTGTGTGTCTGTCTCTTTCTCTCACACAGATGTCCGACTTGCAACGATCATGCTGTCCATCTGATTTTATTTTTTTATTTTTATTTTTTTTATGTTGAAAATTCTGCACCAAAGTATTGGTTTCTACACCGATGCTTTATCAATGTCAATGTCTGTAACAGTGCTAGGCATATTATTGGAATACAAAACAATTATAAATAATGATTGAATATCATTATAACTGATGATTGAAATGATTGACTACTGCAACATTTTCTTCACAAATATAAATAAGCTGACAATAAATAAGCTGACAAGCAGACAAGAAAGTTCTACATGACATAAAACAAAACAAAATTAAAATAACAGCTCAATATAAAATGACAGCTTGTATATGGGAAACTATACCATGGACAAACATATCTTCTTAGCAAATAGTACTTTTATGAGAATTGAGTTTGCGAACATATTATAAATAGCAAAAATATGTTTCCGCAGTTTCTGTGAGCTTATTAACCATTTATCCACTGGCATGAAATTCAGTTTGCTTTGTGAGTTAAAAGAGCCCTGATGCGCTGCACAGTGACTGAAATATATTTCATACCAAAGTTCACTCTTAGTGACCGGGTAGACCACAATCACCATTTAACAGATGTTGCTTCTGCATATTGGACCATTTTCAACACCATTATTTCTTTCATTTGGCATAACCCACCAAAGCAGGTTTTGGAAATGTTACATAATTTCCCACCTGGAAGCAAAAACCCATCGTGTGCCATCAACCATCCCGCTGTGTGTGAGGAGCACATGTACAACCCCATTACGCTAAAACACAGTACTACAGAGCTGACAGTTTGCCCTTTGCAGTATGTTGTCAGACGCGGTGGCTGAGAATATACAGTCAGTTTCAAATCAGTCAGTTTGAAGATGCACTTCAAATGTGACTGTCTAAAGAAGAAAAGAGTGCACATGCCCCCAGGTAGCCAGTCCCCCACGGTGCTGCAACACAGGGCTGAGGACTCAACTGTCTGCTGGCTGTGACAATGGGCGACCACATACAAAGGGAGAAGATTGTCTCCGGCACTGACAGATACTGTGGAGCCACTTTCACAAGGATAACTGCTGTTCTGAGTCATGGGGTGTGTATTATTGTTCCACGCTCCACACCATGACAGACATCGATTAAACATGTCCTATAGCTCCAACAAAACAAGCCCACAACAGCCTGTTGCCTTTTTCTTGTCCATGCTGAACATGAGCACTGCCTGATGTCTTAAGGGGAAATTTAAGGGAAATTTTAAGGGGTTAATATGGGAGGCTAATCAAGTGAAAAATGACTCTAATATTCCTGTAATATATAGGACAAAAGTTTATGTTGACCTAAAGATACTTTATGCTATTTTTCCTCCTATGATATTACTGTAATATTCCTATATAATTCCTATCGGTCTATTGTGTTTTTATTACGTTTTTATGAGACCAAAGGCTATCACATAAACTAGTATCTATAAACATCTTGTCTGGACTAATCAGTGGGCAGGCAGGGAGAGGGCTAATGTTGATGCTGGTGGGAGGAAAAGGGAGGCTGGCAAACACACATTCACACACACACACACACACACACACACACACAAACGTTCATTGATTACATGTGATAAAACTAGCCTTTCAAGTCATCAAAACAACAAGACTAGCCTTGTGAGAAAAGAAAATTACTATTCCCACGCAAGCTTACAGTCGCTTCATTGGGGTTGTCGGTTGCCAAAGGTAGGGCTTACATCTTATTATGAAGTGGACTGAGTCTAAAACCCTCAGAGGGGGCGGAACAGAAACTACAAGGCTGACAGTCGGACTGCGAGGTTAGCTGGAATCCTGGTTTTATTGATTTTCTTGTCTTTTGCAATAACGGGCAGAAGCAGCAACAGCTCGGTCTCGCTGTGGGGCGGCTGCACACCGCTCAGTGGTCAAACCCTTTTACAGGAAAGAGGATGCAAAAGATTACACTAAGAAGCCACTCACTGATGGAGCAAACCCACATTCTGATGTTTAGACTTACAATCAGATATTTCTTCCATGATGCCTCACAACATCTGAAATATCCTGATACAATAAACACATATCTATGTTCACTTCATCAGACAGATGGATTATAGGGCTGCACAATTCACTCAGGGGAAGAATTTTCCTCTTTAACATCCCATTCTTTTCCACTTTGCTAGATTTTTCCAAAATGTAAGGTTTCTCCTCCCGCTTCAGTGTCCGAACTTTCCCTTTGGTCTCATGGCGCACGTTGCTCGTTCATTTTCTAATGAAGTGTAAACTGGTCAGGCATCATGGAAGTGTTTAATATATCACATCAAGGTTATTCACAAGCATTTAAAATATAACAAGCATTTCAAAGCACCAGATTATACAATTGTGGAATCTTAAAGTTGTGATGTTTGATCATATGTGCAGCACTACACTGGGTGACTCTTTCATCCCCCTTTAAGGGTAATTTGAATTTTGAAAGGAGATCGGCATTGAATCCAGTTGACCTGAGGCTGAAGATACTCAAGTATGATCAGACAGACAGATTAAGATCGCCCAGCTGTCTCAGTGATAACAGAGGCACCGCACCCATCCTCCTCTTCCTCTTCCTCTGTGATGAAGCACCAGACCTTAGCAATCTGTTACTTCTGTGTCACTGGCTGGTGAGAGCAGCCTGCAGGCTGGCTGATGGAGAGGCAGTCAGTACAGAGCAGGATCAATCAGAGAGTACTAATACACTGCAGGTGACAGCCCCCTGCCTGCCTCTGGGATCCAGCCTGGAAAATACCAATCGGCATATACACACTCCACTGGCCGCTGACGACGATCAAATCCAACCGTGCATGTCGTTTGAATCAACTGCTTTACACAGACAAGCAAAACGGTGCATGGCTGGGATGTGTCTGTACAATGCGTATGGCAAGTCAAGCATATTCTAATGCAGTCACCTCCTGGTGCACTTTAACAGTCGGCAGACAGAGATATATTTGCTGAGTCTTGATTTGGAAACACAGGGGCCTTAATTCACAGATGATGACACATGTGCCGATGGTGGCCTTTTGCAACCCTATGAGAGCGGGCAGACTATTTAAAGGAGTTGGCCGGGTAGAGAGAGAGAGGGAGAGAGAGAGAGAGAGAGGTCACAATATGTTTCATTCCATTATGATCAGCATTCGAAGTGCAGGTCAGTTTCATGTGATTCTCTCAGGTCTGATGAACTACAGAGACCCTCAAAATGTCATTAAACTTCTTATAAAATTTTCTTTTAAGAACAAGATGGGGAAAAAGGATGGGAAACTAATGGCAAGGCACTCACAGAGCGAACAATTCAATCAGAGAAAGAGGTTGGAATTGCCCTGAATTCAGAACGACATTTATTTTTGTACCTTACATGCTCAAAGTCCCAGTGTTTCAAAAAGCACAACAAAAGAAGAGCTTCATTAATGCCAAAATGCCATATGTCAATTTTTAAATATGCATGCTAGCTGAAATTCTTCAGGCCATATTTCATAAGTAAGGATGACATGTTACTGTTTTATAAGCCAGTCTGATAGGTTGGCATGAGGATTAGTGTTCCAGCATGGCATGTATAACAATAGAATTCAATTGTGCCTTGTGCTTTTTTCAAATGTCATTCATTTTGGAATGAAACTCTTCAAATGCACAACATCCCATAGCTGGCTAAATACAGCATGCGGAGTCACTAAATACTTAAGAGGGAGCGCACAAATACGGCTCACAGATTTGTATTCTCGATGCTGAGTCCCTGACAGCACAGGGTCATATGATGACCTCATTGTGCTCAGCTGGCCCGCTAGCCTCTGAACACCCCCTCCACCACAAAACCGAACAGCGCCTGGCCAGCCAATGATGTGCTCTGTTCCCTTGGCTCGCGCTCTCCAACCATCTGGACAGGCGCCTAGGAGCAATGCAGGGTATCTGAGGTGAGAGAGGCTAGCCCCACCGCAGGTTAAGTTAGCACAGTGTGAACTGTACACTGTGCAGTTTTTAAATACTGTCAAGTGCCGTGCAGTGAAAGGAGCGTATCAAAACAAAAATAAAAAAGCCATTTGGAAGCTATGCAAGCTCTCGAGTTCGTTCCTGTGCAGGACAGCACTCACAAGAGCAAAGCAGAACCTCTTTTCAGTGGGTAGAAATAGCCTCATTAAGAAAAGACACAATGAAATAGATATGAAAAATAATAATATTCAGACATTTTGAAGATATGCTGGAACAACTAACGTTTTGGCATCAGGCTCATCTCTGTGTCCAGTAAACATTCAGTGTAGTTTAGTGCACGGTATTTGCACAGTCGTAAAAATACTGCAGCAATACTGAATAAAGAGGTGAAACTACGAGTAATATTTGTGTGCATGTCCAGTGTCTGTTCACCATGAAGGAACAGATGTAAATATCACACGAGCGCGGTGGCGTACCCCGGTGCCCGGGCTTGACCCAGCTCTGAGGGGAGTGCTCTCGCCCCCTTTCTCCCCTGCACTCACATGCCACATTTAACACCACAGAGTGCGAGGATCAATCCGCGGCGGTGCTTTATGCATCAGTTACCCCGTGCAGGCCTTTAGGTCATACGGGGAGGAGGAATCCTTCCCTCAAAAACTTCGCTTCGCTTTTCGCACCCTCGAATCTGGTCATCAACTGAGCGCTCGTCGAGGAGGAAGAGGTGAGGCAAGCGAGTGAGAATGACAGAATTAAGCGTGCACATCCTGTAAAATAGTGAAGTGTCTGCTTTACATGATTAGAAAGGTTATTTCTGTATTTGTTGAATCTGTCTGCTCTGTCTATATCAGTAACAACCCACTAAGCTTTGTCTTTCACTTTTAAATACTGAATTAGGCATGTGAACATTATTTCTGATTTTGTTCGAGAATAAGGGAAATACAGTAAAAAGTCTGTGGATTTGCATGTGTGTGTCCTCGGGTGCGCATGCATGCCTCCGTGTGTGTTTGTGTGGTTTGTAGCGGACTAGTGGGTGACATTATATAATTTATGGAGCCCAGAGGGAACGTTAAATGTGGATACGGCCGGGAGCTCGAGTCAGCGGCAGCAGGAATGCCAGCTTTTTGGAGCGGAGCCACTTTTGGACCAGAGCCCTGCAGCCAGACTCGACTCCACAACCACGGAGCGGCGAGACGGGCAGCGGGGAGGAACGGCTCGCCAGTTGTCGCTGTCCAGTAGTCTGCTATTACCATACCTCAATGCATGCAGCCCACTTGTAAAAACAGACATCAGCTCTAGAGCCAGTCCTATTATCATCCACCCATGGCCAACCACCCAGCAATACCCGGCGGCCGGTCCATGATGCAATGTTAATTTTGGTAGCGGTTTTCGTCCTCTGACCAAAAACGTCCTCTGACCAAAGCTTGCCACACTGCCTTCCGTTTTATCAGGAGAGATCCATTTTCTGATTCACCGTGGTGATCTATATCAAAACGTTGGCTGGTCCTCTCCATCGACAGAAAAGGAAATTTCCACTTCTTTTCAAATCCAAGAAATGTAAGATTAACAAAAATTTTTAAGCAAATTCTGAAACAAAATCAGTTTCTGGCTGATCTAACAGCCTGCAAAGCACTTTCTACTTGCTGACGTTGTAACTGCTGGAACATGTAACTGAACTGAACTTTTTTGTTGTTGTTCTCACTGTGATCAGTCGTTCTTGGTTGTAAGGTGTCGCTTAAAAAAATGATTGACAGTGAGATGACCTTATCAGTTGAAAGAGAAATGAAAAAAAAAACAACAACAACAAGCACAAATGAAACGTTTAACACCATGCTGCTGTGGTTGTCAATAAGGTGTCAAACACCTGCCTGCTCTGCGCCTGTGTACCATCAAACTTCCTCATGATGGAGAAATCACGTCTGATCTTCACTGAACAGAGTCTGATTTACAAAAGCAAGTAAAATTTGCACCGTGGCACGGCATAGAATCTGCACTTTTTGTTCCATTTTAAAGGGCAATTACACGTAAATTTTTGTTTAATTCTAGTCACATCCGCTGTGGCTAAACTATCATCGGAGATTATGTTCAAAACATTTGCTTCAGCAAACTGAATTAATCACTTGATGTATTTATTTTTTGTTTATCTAAATTTTGCTTTAATTTCAAGCTGCTCCGTTTTCATCTCAAGTAAAAACGGGCCACTGACAAACATCGTTTATTATTAATATCTGTGTAATGAATGGCAGTGTTAACAAGCAGCAGAGAAGCTGTTCCAGTAACAAAATCCTGGGATGACAACATTCAGGGACCAGAAGGCTTTAGGCTCACTGGGAAGAGACAAAAACAATTTATAAAATAATCACCCAACAAGAAGCTTAACCTACATACAGGACCAACTGAAAACTGAAAAGAAAGGGCTGGCGACCGATCAAGACAGAGGAGTAAGTTTATTGGTCCATGTGTTAGTGGAGGGCATTAATTGTCAGGACACCCTATCCTCTTCCCTCCTCAACCAAACACACACACACACACACACACACACACACACACACACACACCCGCTGTCTGTGAGCATTTCGTTCTAATCTGCCTGCAGCACAGACCTTTGGCAACATCATCATGCTTTTAAGCTCCAACTGCTGTGTCATTTCAACATGCGTACAGTATGAGTGTGCATCTGCGTGTGTGTGTGTGTGTGTGTGTGTGTGTGTATGTCTTTGGTGTAAAAGAATGCAAAAACAAACAAATGCTGCTGATACATTTTATTGATTACTGGATATCGGAAAGTCATGTCGTCCATTTCCGATAAGATGAACATGACCAAACCCTGAAAACCTGAGAAATTGTATTTTCTTTGTGCAATTTAATGTCTCACTTAATTATTTAAATATCTTCTTTTGTAAATTAATTAAAATGAATTAATTCTTTGTTTTAAAACAATTTTGTTCTGGGACAAAAAACTGATTCTGCGATCCTCGTTCACCCCACGATACTCACCCCAGTTCTTGCACAACTTTTGTTTTGTAGCATAATGCTAAATTACAGTGAACGTATTTGAAATGTATGACATTGAAAATACCATTAGGCCTACTAGCCGCATTTTCCACAAAACCAATTCTCTTGCTGTTGCACATGTACACAGAACAGCAGCAAAAGCCCCATTCAGCTTTTTGGTGTCATCAGTCATGTGGATATGACGACCAAGCAGGAAGAGGTAAATTGAACAGTGTAATAAGTCCAGAAAACTGCATTACTTTACTGTAATGCAGCCTTTAAAACTGAGCAAGGTTGACACTTATGGTGTATCACCAGAATGCGATGTTCAAAATCCCAGACGATATTTATTTACTCCCATATTAGGATAACAAAAGTATCAATACATCACTCAGCTCGACAGAGTAAACAAGTTCAAACAGGATGGAGACAACAACAACAATGACATTCAGGCCAGGTTTCATTTATCTCTAATTAGACTGAAATCATTTTCCTGAGCTAGTAGAGCAGAGCGAAGCACATGAAGCACATGGACCCACGCTTTTGTTCAGGGTCATGACCAGCCAGAGGCCCCTGTCCCCAGTAGCTTTTCCAGGCCTGGACAAGTGGGGCCCCACAGAGAAGACCCGGCCAAATTAGACACACTCACACACACACACACACATGCATGCACGCACACAGCCTCATACCACTGAGCTCAGTTGAGATCTCAGCGGAAAGCAGTACGCATCGCTGCAGGGGCAAAGAAAATGCTGAAAAAGAATTGTTTTGCCCCTTTGTCATAAAATATGAAATGTTACGCAGGAAAGCCTTTCAAGGGGTTCAATTAAAAATGTTCCATGGCTGAGCTTTCATAAGGCAATGCAAATAAGAGGCCTCTGTCTTTAGGGTTTGCCTGCTGGATGCTTTAATTAAATAATATTACTGTTTGATATTATCTATATTATCCACTATGCGCAGTATGCATACTCTCCAGGCACAGTCAATGTGACTGACACAAGGAAGTGTAATACTAGTTAACTGCAAAAATATCAACGAGTCATGTCTCATGCTGACTCTAAAAATATTTTTTGCTTAAAACAAGTGATAAAGTAAAGACGATTTCACTTGTTTCCAATACAAAACAAAAATATTTTATTTGAATCCAGTGTCATGAATGAAATTTGAAACTAAATACGAGACTAAACAAAAGGCATTTCTGCTGTGTAGCATCTTTGCAGAACATGTTCTGTTAAAAGCCATAGCATCACATTCCTTCATCACATTTAACCCATATCCACACACAGGGGAGACCTGAGCTAAGTGAAAGGTCTGTTTTTAGTAGATCACTCTGATGATAAGAAGATATCAGGAGGTGTTAAGAGCAGAAACTGGCCTTCATGTCAGGAGCATCCCTGTCAAGCATTGCCATCTGTCTGAGGTCAGAGGTGGCCGAGGGTCGGCCCTGATCCACCCACAACACCCACAACCCACAACAGAATCCCTGGGTGGGATTCTGTTGTTCATTTATCTGCCATTTCATGCTGACACATAGTGACAACGGAAAAATGGATGGCAGGTAACAGAATGAAAGTAATGCGACTGCGAAAAATTAAAACTGTAATCCATTACTGTTGCTGAAAATTCCATTATACTTTAGGAAAAAAAACGTATGATTTCTTGCTAGATTACTCCTGTTAGAAACACATTTGAAAGGAACAAGAATTACGGAATTTTGTTTACCTGTACATTTTTCATTTTGAAACTGAAAGAAATTCATTACTTTCTTATTTCCAGAGTATTCAAATAAATAACATGATAGATTACACTGGTCCTTCCTGACCTCGGTCCTACTCATCACACTATCTCAAACAGACCCA
>OMLF01048862.1:0-11830 GCA_900302615.1 Holocentrus rufus | reverse complement strand
GTGTTCTGGATGGTTGCTAGTACGTTGCTAGGCGGTTGCTATGGGGTTCTGGGGGGTTGCTAGGGGGTTACTATGGTGTTCTGGGTGGTTGCTAGGGCGTTGCTAGCCAGTTGCTATGGTGTTCTGGGTAGTTGGTAGGCAGTTTCTATGGTGTTCTGTGTGGTTGCTAGGGCTAGGCAGTTGCTATGGTCGCTAGGCTGTTGCTAGGCGGTTACTATGGTGTTCTGGATGGTTGCTAGGGTGCTCTGGGTGGGTGCCAGGGTGCTTCGGATGGGTGTCAGGGTGCTGCAGTGCTAGGCTGTGGTCACAGAGGGCATTAGGAGAGATAGAGAGCTGCGTGTGTATCTGGGGCCCAGCCTGTGTCTGTGGCAATTAGTTAGGCTCCCTTGCTGCTTCCGAACATTCCGCCATTCATTTTCTATGGGGAAAAATGTCGCAGTTTTTCTGGAATTGCGAAAAATCGGTGCATCGGATCGCTTAGCTATATACAAGCACACCTCACCGAATCGGACCGGACGTTTTACAGTTCGTTTGGTGCCGATAGCTCGAAAACTGTGGGAGGAGATTCGCGCAGAAAATCAGCCGGAATAATAATAATAAGAAAACCAAAATCGGATTACAATAGAGGGATTGCTTGACAGCAATCACCCTAAAAAGTTAAATCAAAATCAACCATTAACTTATCAGCTTAATCCAAAAATATAATCTTCATCAATAAATGAAATAACATGGCACACATCACCAAACAACTTCCAGCTGCATGTGTTTGGGGACAAAGAGAGGAAGTCCAGTCCTGCCCATCCAGGTCTGTATTTATAGGGGAGGCAATAATTGACAGGTAGACTGTCTGCACTTAAACCACCTTGTGCAGCAGAGGGGAAATGAAATTTTGAAAATAAACTTGTAGTTTCTAACAATGAGCATGTTTTCTTGTTGAAGTCTCTGCTGGGCTGATGTCCTCTGCTGCACCAGCCCGCAGTGAATCCTCTTTTCTCTCTGGGCAGAGAGAATGGCATGTTGCATTCCACTTTTTTCCATTACTCAGAATCAAGGTGCTCAGCCCAGTCTGTTGCTGCACAGGCAAGGAGTCAGTGTACTGTCTCTGTCCCGTTCCCAAATGGAAAGGCTTATGTACCCGAACTTTAAAACCAAATGTAACCTTGGGAGGTTTTGCACCTCTCTCGGTGTCTGTGTAGAGTTTGCTCTTGGCCTGCTGTGTATTTCCCCTCATTGGGAAGTGGTAGGACATTTAGCTTTGTACACATCGGTCTCCCCCTCAGGAGCTGAATTGGGGATTCACCGGTTGTTGCATGAGCTGTGGCATGGTAGCAGTGAAGCATCTCAGTGACTGCAGGTGTCCAAGGTTGCTGAGCTGCCTGTGCTGCCTGCCTGTGCTGCTTGAATATAGTCTTTCAACACTCTGTTCAACAACACTGTTCAACACAGCCGTTAGCTTTAGGATGGTAGACACTTGTTCTGATGTGCTCAGGAACTCAGCGAAGGCTGCAGAAGTGAATTGCAGTCCATTATCAGTTGTAATGGCACAGAGGCTTCCTTCATGTGCAAAGATGGAGGCCAGGAACCTCATGACTGTAGCTGCAGTTGCCATCGAAGTAAAGGCTACTTCTGGCCATTTGCTGAAATAGTCAATGAAGGTGATGGCAAATATGCAGTCATAGGCCCCACGTTCAAACGGACCCACAATGTCATCAGCCACATGCTGAAAAAGGCGCCCGGAAACTCAACAGGCTGCAATGGGGCAGGAGCGGTCTTGGCTGTTTTGTCACATGACAAACAGATTGAACATGATGACAGAACTGTATGGACAAGGTCATCCATTTGTGGCCACCAGTAAAGCTTTCTGAGGTGTTGCTTCATATGAAATACATCCTGGTGTCCTTCATGTGCCAACTGAGCTACCCTCTGTCTAAGGGATTTGGGAACCACCAGGTGTGTGCCATGGAAGATCAAAGGCAAGTCAATGGCAAATTCATGTCGCACCAAGAAATATGGCTGTACATCATTTGGATGCGACTTCTTCACCTTAGGCCAGCTTGAAAGAATGAATTGCTGCAGTTGTGCAAATCCAATACAGTCCTCACATAGCCCTTTTCCACTTACATGGGACTGATGCCGGTGCTGGAGGCGGTGCTCAGCCGGTGCTGGGCACAGGAACCAGTGAACCTAACAGAGAACTGGCCTGCTTTTCCACTGACTTTAAAGCAGAGTGGGGACGTCTCAACTACGTCATCGAAAAAGAGGTCCAACCATAGCAACAGGGACACAGCAATCATGGCAAGTCCTGTCTTTTTTTTTCTCGCAAGTGCTGTTCTTAGCCTGAAGGACTTACTTAAACATCCAAATCAAGCTAATACTTATCACAGCCAGGAATGATTATCACAACGACTTTGCATAATCAGTCAGCTAATGTTAGTAGGATGTAACAGTTTTTATCACTTCTATCTAGCTAATGTCAGCTAACTAGCTACCTCTTCATCTGTCTTAACCAACTTCATAAGCTGTGAATGCAGTTTCTAATATTAAACGGCTATTTGGCAATAAAAGAAATTAATTACGCCGGTGAAAATTACATTACATCCCACTGTAATTTTAATCCAGACAAGCAGGGTTCAAGTTGTAATCTGATTTTTGTGGGGCTCTAAATGAATAAATAAAATAACGTTAGGGACGGAGATACATAAATAAATAACAGCCTAATGGGTACGCTCTCCGTGACAGAGACTTCACTGCTCATTACATGGTTCAACACTTTCACACAAGGCAAGATGCACATGCGTGCATGAGAAGGTAGCCACTGCTTGTTCTGAGTGTCCTCGATCGCTTTAAGTTATATTTTTAGTGTTTTTAACCCTTTGATCGGACTTGATCTTAGCGGTTTTATTACTCTTTTACCATTTTATCACAGCTCTGTTGGTTTTATGAGACATCCCTGCTTGCTTTCCTCTTGGATTACTCTTGGCTTACTGCTCCGGCTACCTGCTTGGCTAGGTTTGTTTTTAACCTGGTGGCCAAGCTAACTTAAGCTAACTTAACCAACAAATATACCAACTGAGGACTGTGTGTTACTACAGAAAGCAAACAAAAAGATTGCTGACCTGAAAGAGGATATTCAATGGCTGTCTGATGAGCTGCAGAAGAAGGACTCCCTTTTATCCAGCTACATGGACCTGGCCTCTGGGCAATCAAAGCGGATTGTGGCTCTCAATGCAACCCTCCAGGACACAGTTCTGTGGGATCCTTCCACCTACCCACGGCTTTCCTCCTGTTCGACACCCAACCACCAGGCGTCCTGGGCCGAAGTGGTGGCCTGCGGTGGTAAGAGGTGCTCGGATGGGGCTGCCTCACCACTTCGCCTGAGTCTCTCCAACCGCTACGAGGTCCTGTCTGATGACACCCCGGTCCACCCAGCTGACGCTCCTACGGTCCAGTCTCCCCGTGACCTGCACTCCTGTTCGAAAACCGCTCCTGCTGTCACTGCAGCCTTTTTGCCACTGGTCTCTAGCAGTGAACAGATTACTCACCGCTCCTCTGGAAAGCCAAGTAATCGGCATGATGACCTCCTCTTCCCGTCGTCAGATGTTAAAAGATGCCGTGACCAGGCGCTCTGGAAGTCTTCCTTGCCCTGAGCTGGCAGGGAAACCCTCTTAGTGTGGACACAGACTGTGCATTCTCCAGCCATTAAAACCGACAGCTGTCATCTCCTTGTCCCCTCTTCTCCCCAACCACAGTAATAGCTGGGGATTCTATAATCAGGAACACTCGCTTTTTCAACGCAGCCACACACTGCGTCCCGGTCATCCTGGATAAGCTCCCGGGGTTGGAGCATTCACTCCCATTCTCCACAAAGTGAGTAAAAGTCCATGTTGGAACAAATGATACAACACATCACCAGTCGGAGCTGACCAAAGCTGATTTTAATGACCTTTTTAACCTTTTAAATAGTTGTGGAAAGTCTGTTTTTATCTCTGGTCCCATCCCCACTCTGGCCCGTGGAGCAGGATGCTTCAGTAGGATCCTCAGCCTCCACACTTGGCTCCACTCCGCCTGCAGAGCTCGCAATAGGTTTTATTGTCAATTTTAATCTGTTTTGGAATTGTTCCCCCTTGTTCAGGAATGACAGAGTCCACCCTAACAGCCTTGGTAGCCGAATGCTAGCGGCTAACCTGCAGCACACCATACAGTCCTCTCCAAGGGACTGACTGCTTACATCCCACACCCTCCTCCCGAAACCTCCATCTCTGTCTGTGGTAGCACATCAGACTGCTATTACCCCTGTGTCACTAGCCCTCTCTCCGGACAGTTGCCCCATACCGACCACTTCTTCTGCTCACCTGGACACACCACCGGTCACTAAACAGAACAGTGGTGGCCTAGTGAGTGTTTATAGGAAGAGCTTTAAATGTTATGAGGTACCTTGTGATGCATTTTCCTCCTTTAAGGTACTCACTTTTAAACTTGGCGGTCCCCACCCGATCACTTTTGTTATTATTTATCACCCCCCAAAACCAACTGGCAACTTCTTAGCAGAACTTACTGAATTTTTATCCACCCTTGTTTTAAATTATGACAGAGTTGTTCTTTGTGGCGATTTTAATATCCATGTTGATGACCCCACTAATGTTCATGCTACTGATTTTTTTAAACATCACTACTTCTTTTAACTTTGAACAGTATGTATGTGGACAAACACAAAATCATGGTCATACACTGGATCTTGTATTTACCCTGGGTGTGGGAATATCGTCGGTGGAGCTACTGGATATACCAATATCTGATCATAAATGTTTTTAACTGTGAACTACCAGTTACTACTACTGTTGTCTCATCCTGCACCTCTCGCATCTTTAATGAACAAAGCGTCTCAAAGTCCTGTGCCCTGTTTAATAGTCAAAGCCTACACCTGTCTGAATATTCCCACACAAATGACCTGGCTGACTGCTTTAATTCAATATGCTTTTCTTCACTGAATAGTACTGCACCCCTTAAGATTAGGTTGAAACAAAAATCTATTGATCGACCTCAGACTATACAAAATTCAGCTGCCAGGCTTTTAACTAGAACCAAAAGACGGGATCACATCACTCCTGTTTTAGCCTCTTTGCACTGGCTCACAGTATGTTTTAGGATAGATTTTAAGATTTTACTGATTACTTTAAAGGCTCTTCATGGCCTCTCTCCTTGTTATATTTCTGAGCTTTTAGTACCGTATGAGCCAGTGCGTACCTTGAGATCCTCGGGCAGGGGTCTTCTGTCTGTTCCTGAAGCCCGGCTGAAAACTAGGGGGGACAGAGCATTCACAGTCAGGGCACCAAGGCTTTGGAACGACCTGCCCGAGAAAATTAGGTCAGCTGAGTCAGTGAGGTCTTTTAAATCTCTTCTTAAAACATACTTTTATCGGAGAGCTTTTCCCAGTTTTATTTGAGTTTTAATTTCCACTGAAATGTCTTTTATTTCTTTTATGTCTGTTTTAGCCTATTGTTATCTTTTTTTTTTTTAAACTTGCTGTTTTGATGACTGTCTGTTTTAGTTTGCCGTGTGAAGCACTTTGTAACATGGGTTTTGTAAAAACATTATTATTATATTATTATAAACACACAGCAGGCCACTAGTTAGTAGAGTAGTTTCAACAATTGTATCAAGTAAATTCCAACAAACTGGAACTGTCCATCTGCAGCATTGTAGGTTCCTGGGTTGGGATCAGCTAGTTTGTGGTGCTGGTTTGGAACCAATTTTTCTGGCCGAGAATCAGTATTTTTTCAGTAAATGTGCGGAATGGTTCAACATTGGGCACTGGCTCCGGCACCAGCACCAGTCCCGTGTCAGTGGAAAAGGGGTAACATTTAGCTTTGAAATCCGCAAGTGACAGTGCAATCAGGAGAGGGGAGATCTCAGCTATCTCTGTGAACAACTCTTGCTCGTAAATAGAGTAGAAAAACATAAACATCAGCAGAAACTGAATGTGGCCGCATCCTTGTTTCAAAGTCACTGATGCAACATAGTGAGACACCCATGAATATGACCCCAATATTATAATCCCTGGGATGCTGGTTTTCTGTCAATGAAATGAAATAAACAATTCTGAGTGACTTTGGTTTTGCTTGCTAGAAACATACTATTGATATCTATTAAAGGTTTTGTGAGGACAATGTGTATTTACATAGCAACAAGAGGTTAAAGGAATCTAATCGCCTTTGCCACAGTTAACAATGAAATGGTTAAAAACAAAGTGTAAAGAAGCCCACACATGTTGACATTTTTGTCCATGTAATCCCTGTGTTTTCATCCAGATTTCTGAAGCATAATCCTCATAAAAGCCACAGGGGCTTGGAAGAAAGGATGGGTAAGGCAGCCTTCTTCGTGTGAGCATTTACAATGACAGATTAAAATGTGCAATAAAATAAAGAGATCAGGGGTTTTGCTTGGAATTCACAGGAGCCTTGTTTCTTGCTTTTTTGCCAGTATTCGCCAGTCAGTTACAGGAATTATGATACTAAATCATCTGCCACATTGAAAGAATCCAATAACACAGGTAACTTTAAAAATTAAAAGCAACTTGTTACGTTACAATGTTGCTGCCATTAAAAGTAATGCTTATGTCGAAAAAAAATTTGTGTTAGAGAGCTTCAGTGCCTTGCATGTTGATTATTATTACTACCTATATTTTAACATAGTCAGTGAGACTGAAAGAACCACTAGTACAAATAAATTCTTTCCTAAATGGCAAGTACAAGCAATTTAAAAGAAATTACAGCATTCACCAATGTTTGTAAAGACAGAACTTTATCTTTTGTATGAACAAAGTTTACAAGTGCTCTGGACCTGTTGTATGATCATTTTATACAATTAGCCTGGTTCTCTAAACCTTAAAAAAATATTTTGGAGTAATGGATAGCCATTATAGCTGCTGTAGTTAACTTTGTAGAGTGAGTGGAACTTTGTCGGAATTTTAAACTCAAACAGTTCAAACACCTCCCACCTGACATTCAGTACCTTCTCCAAGTGCTTCCTACCCGAGGAACAAGCCTGTGTGTGGCATGTGCCTCCATTTCTGATGCAATGGGGGAGTAAGAACCAAGCCCCCAGGAATCTCTGTGAGCCGTACAAAAAGCGGTCGACCGTGGTATTGCAAGTCATGTGTTGCCCTGCGGCCCAAAAAACTTTCTCCATAGGGAACAATTAGAAAAGAGACATCGCTAAAATCGTTAATACATTTTTCTGACTACCACTCATAATTGATATAGACTCTTTTAATTCCCCACTTTTGGATCCTTTGGGTCATTTTTCTTTGGAAGCTACCAAAATACGTATAAAGCAGTATTTTTCTAGGCCAGTCTGCGCGGTCTTGGTCAAAACCAGAAACCAGACTACAGTTGTCAGCTGCGATTTCCAAATGCTTAACCATGCCATCTGTTAAACTAATGTATTTTATTTTACCTATTAGTTTACGAAGTCAAATAAACGTTAGATTACCAGCCGTTAGCAGCAGCTAACTTAACCTACAGAGATGACCATAAAATTACTGGCAAGTGATTTTAAATGAGAATATGTTGAGGTGAACATCTTGAAATTGTCATCGTCAGTACATATCCTCTTTTCCTAATAAGAGTATATAGACATAATGGGATTTTTCTGTCATTTTCAGTATCTGAACACTGCAGGATAGTGTTGATCTTATGTAGGTTTTGTACATGGTATTGACTGTTTCCATATATATATATATATATTCCACTCACTCTATATATATATGTACCAGTAAAAAGTTTGGACACACCTTCTCATTCAATGGTTTTTCTTTAGTAAACTCTAGTAAACAAAAAAGTGTTAAACAATCCAGAATCTGTTTTATATTTTAGACTCTTCAATGTAGCCACCTTTTGCTTTGATGACAGTTTTGCACACTCTTGGCATTCTCTCAATCAGCTTCATGAGGTCGTCACCTGGAATGGTTTTCCAACAGTCATGAAGGAGTTCCCAGAGGTGCTGAGCATTTGTTGGCTGCATTTCCTAAACTTTGCCTGTGGAGGCCAGGTCATCTGGCGCAGCACTCCATCACTCTCCTTCTTGGTCAAATAGCCCTTACACAGCCTGGAGGTGTGTTGGGGGTCATTGTCCTGTTGAAAAACAAATGATGGTCCCACTAAGCACAAACCAGATGGGACGGCATGTCATTGTGGTATAGCCATGTTGGTTAAGTTTGCCTTGAATATTGAATAAATCACCAACAGTGTCACCAGCAAAGCACCTCCACACCATCACACCTCCTCCTCCATGCTTCTGGGTGGGAACCACGCATGTAGAAACCATCCGCTCACCTTTTGTGTGTCTTACAACGAAATGGTGGGTGGAACCAAAAATCTCAAATTTGGACTCATCAGACTAAAATACAGATTTCCACTGGTCTAATGTCCATTCCTTGTGTTTCTTGGCCATCCTCCTCTTCTTATTGTTCTTCAAGAGTGGCTCAGTAGTGGTTTCTTTGCAGCGATTTGACCATGAAGGCCTGATTCACGCATTTATGTGGGCTCTAATCTGAGGTGCTGTTAATTTGCAGTTTGAGGCTGGTAACTCTAATGAACGTATCCTCTGCAGCAGAGGTTACTCTTGGTCTTCCTTTCCTGGGGTGGTCCTCATGAGAGCCAGTTTCATCATAGCGTTTGATGGATTTTGTGGCTGCACTTGAGGATGCATTCAAAGTTCCACTTCCAGTCCTCATAAGAAACAATTAATTGCCAACTTTTTTTAATTCACAATTTACTGTTTGTTTCTACAGGTATCTGATGGGTGACTTCACTGGGGAGATCCTCAGCGAAGTCACTGTCCCTCTGGCTGAGAAGCCTGTGTATACAGCTCCAGTCACACTCGCCAATGGGAACCGCCACAAAGCTGAGATCAAAATCAAGGTACCAGCCTAATATCAACTAGTTGTGTCCTCATGTTACGTAGGACATCAGGTCTTTGCTATGAAGCAGTCTTGTCATTTGTGCTTTGTGCTTGTCCATTTCAGTGACTGCTAATCTCTTTCTCCTTCAGATGCACAAGACAGGTCTGCTGCACCAGGTCTCAGTGAAGGATGAGCTTCCCTTTGACTTTGTTAGGCCAAAGAAGAAGTACAGCAAAAGGGACAAGTTGTACACCCATCGACGGCCCGGTCGACCCCCCAGCCAGTATACCGTCAATAAGGCTGACATCAAACAGTATGACTTCCACAGCTCAGGAGAAGAGGACTATCCACCACCACTGGTCAGTAGCTCCAGGGTAATCAGGAAATATTAATTCCAATAGGGACTTGGATGAGAAAGTATTGCCAGTGAACTCTGAAGAATTTCCTCTTTTAGTTTGGGTTATCTGGCCTTTTGAGAACATTGCCTTTTAAACTCAGGTGGCATAACTAACTGGGAGATCTGAAAATGTGTGTTGCGATCCTTCTCAAAGACAACTAAGGTGTGCAATGTTTCCCATTAATTACGTAGACTATGACGGTCCGCCACAGTCTAATTTGTCCCACCACAGTTTCATAATGAAACGAAATATTTTTTACACCGTGTGAGCAGCTCTCACTCCCAGTCCCGCGTATCATACTTTCAACTACAGGCTGAATTTACAACTCACAGTGGGATGTCGGAGCTGATGAGGAATACTTGAATGCAGCAGCAGTAAGGAAGGAAGTTTGCATTAAACATAAAAAGTTAAATGCGACTGGCTGGCCATGCATTTGCCCGGCCATAGTTTAACGTGGGCATGCAATGCATATAACCGACGACATATAACGGATGCATATAACTTGTGACACCCACACCCACATCCACTCCAGTGTATAACTGATATTTGGGTTCACGCACACATTCTCTTTCGGATGTTCGATACCATTTTCACCTCTGTATGTCCGCTGGTAAGGCTTATTTTTTCACTTTGATGGAGCTAGGCTAATGACTCTTGTAGACTTGAAGTCTTTATGCTTAGCTAACACGAAATGCTGCCCATAGGAACTCAAGCAGTGGATGTACAGAGGTGAAAATGATATCAAACATCTTGTCAAAGGCTGGGTAAGTCGGAAAAAGGGCATTTTGCCCAAAACATTTGAGTATTCCTTTTGGTGGCCAGACATCCACCCAGCTTAGAAAGAAGTTGATCATACATAGCTTAAGATACAATGACTGGAACCAGATTTGCTTCGACTTTGGTTGCACTCCTTTTCTTGTTACATGAAGAATGGGTCTCGGATTGATAACTTGTAGCTTCTTATGTGTATCCTCATGTCAAAAAATTGTTTGTCTTTGTGTCTTCCTGCAGTCTCCCCCATCAGAACCAGACGAGGAGAATGATCCTGATGGAGTATTTGCCTTCAGAAGGAAAGCTGGGTGTCAATATCTGTCTGTAAGTGTCTTTGATATAATTGATTTTAACAGGGCTCTTAAATCGGAGCTTAGCCTGATTTCTTTACAAACACTAGCATAGCCAGAGGGGTGTTATGATCCAAACCTCAGCTGAAGCTGCCATTTTTCAAATTAGAAGTTGGTTATGTTTTTCAGCACAATTTTTGATTCCATGCCTTACCTTAACCAAGCAGCTCAGTGAGAAAAAGAGCTGAATCTATATAGATACCTGTTCTCGTCATATTTGTCAAGTTTGTGCAGTTAAGCCCATTGGAGGGACTTATTTGTTAGTTATTTTTTGTTGTATATGTCAGTCCACATGGTGGACTGACGTATACAACTCCATCCATGCTTTGACAGACAACACAAACAGCCAGCTCAAAAGACAAAGCCAAAGTTGACAGGAAAGGTCCCAGATAGTGTGGAAATATTTTGGCTGTTTAAAATCTGATAAAAAGCAGAGCAGAGATTATCTGGAAATACAGTTTAATGTTCAGTATCGCACATTTTACTTGGCTCATATATCTGGTTTTGACAAAATAATACTTTAACAAACGATAATCTTCTGATATGTTCATCTTTCACTCAATAGTAAAGGGGAATCTTTAAACTTACAAATATAATAATTTGATATATATCCTTATATATATCTATTGTCTGATATGAAAAAAAATATCGTGATAATATTTTTTTCCATATCGCCCAGCTCTACTTGCAGTGCATAATAGCCATCTCATCCCATTCACAGCATTAGCTGTGCTAGCCCACTGACGCATTTAGAGGTCGGGAAATTTCACCTTCCCAGTGCTGCATTTAGGGTTAGGCTGGAAAATTTGTCTCTGCTTCTCCTCTTCCTCAGCTCCAGTTCCACCCCCAGCCCTGCTCCTTAGCTGTTTAAAATTTAAATAAAAAGTAGGGTTTTTTAGTTGGCTTTTGATTTACTCAAGCAGGTAACTCAACCAGGTAAAAGAAATTGAAATTTGTAATAGTAAAAATTATGCATGTAGGTGTGTGTGTCTTCTGTCCTGTGCTGTGCCGCGTCGTACTAATCAGAATCAGAATCAGAATCAGAATACTTTATTGATCCCCGTGGGGAAATTAAGTCAGTTGCAGTTGCTCCCATTGTAGACAACAGAATAGAAAGAATCTATGTTAAAGAATGTACAAATATGTAAAAACAAGGAATAAGAAATATGTTACAGAATGTAAATCTGCAAAATATTAGTACACTATATGCTCTACTATACTAAATGGAGAATAGGAATAAGAAAATGTATGTGAAATATGTACACTATGCAACAATGTATATCAACCATAGTAAACAGTGCAGTATGACAATATGTAGAGTATGTGCATTATGTTACAATAAGTACTTACAACAGTATAAATAGACTAAGAATAAGAGATTGAGGATGGAGTAATGAAAGCCACGTGGC
>OMLF01048861.1:0-23310 GCA_900302615.1 Holocentrus rufus | reverse complement strand
TGTAAATGCATCGCACACATGCTCAGAAATACAGACAGGCAGACAAGCAAGAAAGCATGACAGGACACTTCTTTGCTCACTTAGCTGAGCGGGTCAGAGCAGCCCGCCGGAGTCTAGAGGAGCGAGGTTATTACTAGAAGAGCGAGGTTATTACCGCCAGATGGGGAGCTGGAGGAAGCGGGGTCTTTTTGGGGGGGTGTTTGGGGCATTGACACATCATCCTCAAATGTTGTCTGACAGCGACAAACACCCAGGTCGCTAATAAGACCTCACTGACGCACGTTCTTTGCTAATGTCATACACGGCGTTTGATAGCCTCAGCTCCGCTCGCATAATGAAAACAACCCATTTTCTTAGCAGTCGCAAACAAGAGCGAGAAAATGGAACGAGAGCAAAACGTGTCTCTCCTGACTTCATTTATCAAGTGCACGGAGTGTTCGGTGTCTGTGCTATTAGTGACATCCGTCAGCTCTCTCTCTCTCTCTCTCTCTCTCTCACACACGCACACTCTCTCTCTCTCTCTCACACACTCTCTCCTCTCTCTCCTTCTCTCTCGCTCTCTCTCTCTGTTCTCTTGTCAGCATAAGAACTTCAGTGAAGTACCTAGGGAGATGAAGAGAGCTTTTAAAATGGGTACAACTGGGAAAAAAAACAGCCATTTTCTCTTCATTTGTTTGTTTGTTTTATCTGTGGTGCTGCTCCCTGTGCTGCTTTTTCTCCTTTGGGTCTCAGCAGTTTTCTAAACACACAGAAAGAGACGGAGGGAGAAATAGAGAGGGGGAGAGAGAGAGCGAGAGAGGGAGAGAGAGAGAGAGAGAGAAGATGCACACGCATATATCCCCTAATGTCTCATTTGAAATGCCAACAGACAGACGGTACAAAACGATCTGGATTAGAGTATTCTCCTCTCTCCTTCCTCGACTTTCATCTTGCTAATAAGCTGTGAATCTCATCTTGTCTTCAGAGGTTTCTCCTTTCCCTTTCATATTAGCACGAGGGGTGGTGGATGCGATGGTGATTGAGATGCAGACCTTGGCTCTATCAGTAATTGCATTGAGGGGGAGCATTTTGTTGATCAGCGTCTAATAGACTTTATTAAAAATGCTTTGCAGTGCCAAAAAAAAAAAAAGAAAAAAAAAGAGAGAGAGATTAAGTGAGGCAGGGAGGGAACTTTGGAGATGGCGCATGACTGCTCAGTAATATGATTTGAGATTGCGTCCAACAAAGAAGTATTAATTATTCAATGAAAAATAATTTATCTAATCTCTGTGTATGGCTGCTGCGTGTAAACATTAGAATAATCTGCACTCATTTCTGGGAATACACAGGTCACACTCAAATCTGAAAATAGTTGAAGGGTCATTCGTTTACATGCAGACAGTGCTCTCTGACTCATATATCTAATGTCTAATTTAAGATAGTCTGTTTATGTAGACCTTTAATAGCCTGCTCTTGAGTACCTCTGTATCCATGCACCCATCATCTCTGCCTGTCTGTGTTCTCCTGCCAATTATTTAACTTCAGTTTAGCTACTTACCTCTGCATCGAAAGATAATTGATCTGAACTGCAGTGTTGATTCATGGCTGTATAAAGGTGACCACATACAGACGGGACACGACGTGCAGCAGAACAGCTGACCCATTTATTCCAATGTGCTCAAACCGGTGTAATCTAGACGGCCAAGTTGTCCTTTTTCTTTAGGGTCAAATATATTATACAATCAATAATGAATTGTAACTTTACCATGTCAGAAAGTCCTGCTAGGAAAAGAATGGAGTTGACACGTGTCAGCAGCATCATGCAGTTTTTGGTCTGGGGTCAGCTTAACAGGACTCTCTTCAGGACCGGGCAGGATGACCTGACTGGCTCGGTAGTCCACACAAACCCAGGATCTCATTTTCTCACATCCAAAAATGACCTTAAATACAGTGAATCATTACCACAGTCCTCTCTGTCATCCAAACTCAGGATGTTTGTCAGGATAAAAAAAAGACAATTCTGAACTGAGCCTCTGTAAACTGCTGAATACTTGGGATACTTGTGTTTGTAAACATAGCATTTGCAATGTATATATACAATCAGTAGAGAAATTGGTAGGACATTTAGTTATTAGGCTGTAAAGACCCCTAAGATTATAAAGAACCATTTTTCCTCAGGAACCATCTCCAAAAAAAAAGCATGACATCATTTTATATAATGTTGATGCGACTAGAATACCATATTGTGTTTCTGTTTTTGTTACTGTAAAGTTGGAAGATGATGTCATGGTCAAGTGAAATATTAAATTATGATGATTATCATTTTTATCAAAGTCAACTGCCCCAAGCACATGGTTATTTCATCTGGAACAGGTGCTGCAAGTGAAGTACCCATCTTTTTCATCATATCCACCAAACAGAAGAGTGACGTTAATGTTATTTGCTGAATAGTTGAAAGTGTCGGATCCATTTAGGTTTGCAAACTAAAAAGAGCTGGCACGTTTATCAATCAAAATTTACAAGGAAAACACCCAAAACATCAGTTACTAAACCAGATAAACCATTGGTGTCATTTATGCTTCAGAAGAATACGCCTTTCCCATCCACCACAGATTGGGCTGCAGGCTTTAGAGTTTGTCTCCAATTAAGATGCATCTGACTTCATCTTGTTTGTAGATTGTATCCCCTCAGCAGATCACTCTTAAGGCACGACTGTGGTGCTCAGCTTTGTAAGAGTGTAAGAGTGGCTAATGCTGGAGGGTCCAAACCGGTCAGGTCATACCGAAGACTCGATATCTGATTCCTCTCTGCCAGCAGAAGTGGCGTCTGATGTTATCTGTCTCTGCTAACTGAGATGGATCGGTGGATTGGTGGAAACAGCTGCAATAGACTGAGGGGGAATACTTCCTGTCCGGGGGCCTGAGTACTTTTTCACCTAAGCTACTTCACACCACAGACACAGCAGATAAGCTCCTGCCCCGCTTGCCAGCAACCAAGGTCCATTTATACCAGCTTCCATTTATCAGTCAACCTCCATCTTCTCCTGGCCTGCAGGTGCGAACGCCAAGCTGCGCTACCAGATCACATCGGGGAACACAGGAGGCGTGTTTGATGTGGAACCAGAGGTGGGCACCATCTTCATCGCCCAGCCTCTGGACTACGAACAGAACAAAAGGTGGGCGCATAAATGGGGGAATACTCTTTTTAATGTTACGGGCAGATGTTTTCTTTGTTATATTTGTAGTGACTCTCTTGTTTAGCAAAACCTTCTTGGCATCTTTATATCAGTGCAGGTAATTATCACTTCTCTGAGCTGTAAAAGAGATGGTTCACGGCTTCTACTGGCAACATTTAGCTGTTTGTTTATACATTTGCTTGTTAATTCTGTTATAGCATCAGAGGCCAGTTCAGACATTCAAATTATATATTGGTATGCATTTTCAGTGTGTTAGATCTTGTTTTTCTAAGCTTTATGTGAACATCAGCCCAGTGCTGTCAGTGACACTGTCAAAATGGCAACATGAAGTGTATTTTTAAAAATCCCTGACGAACATACAATTGCTCACGTAGGTACAAGCTCCATGTTCTGGCGTCGGATGGGAAGTGGGAGGATTACACAACAGTGACGGTGAACGTGGTGAACAAGAACGACGAGGCTCCGGTGTTCACTGTTAACGAGTACTACGGCAGCGTAACGGAGGAGCTGGACGGCTCGCCGGTGTTTGTGCTGCAGGTACAGACCAGTCATCAGCCAGTGTTCATTTGTATGATAAATTGCGTGCTGTTGCTATGCAAGCTGCTGTTTTCTATGTTTTGAATATAACTTTAAATGATACACTTAATTGTTTCATTGAACATTCATGACAGTATCCCCCTCAGTGGTCTGTTTGAAAATGTCAAACTTTTGTTACAAAGTGAGGAGTAATTTTCATGCCAATCTGATTTTTAATGAATGCGTCTAAAGGGTTGTTCAGTCGTGCTTTTGCCAGCTGAAAAACACTTTTAAGATTAGAACGTTTTCTTCTTTAAAGCTCTGTAAAAGTAAGAGGAGTCATCCATGCGTTTATCTACTCTAGTTTAGACCCCTATGACTCCCTCTACAAGTACAACTCCCTTCACAACTGTCTTAACTCTTGCCTGAAGTCAAAATTCTCACTTACACTTCCCAGCTTATGGAAAATGAAGCAGCTGAGTCTGAGATATCTCATTGAGACTGTGATAACATTACTTCAGGTTTGCCCTTCTGCACAAGTTGGAATTTACTTTCAAAACTGATTTTAGGTTTTATATAGTAATTACTGAGTGGTCATGGCTGGTTATGGCCCTGGAACTATTTTTGACCCTTAATGAGACCCGTAGTGAAGTGTTTAAAACCTTGTTCCCACCACACCGGGTAAGTTTTAAGTTTTTGTAGTCATTAGTTCCTCTTAAAAGAAGTTCATTGTCTGCCCAGACACAGAAGTCTGGCTGCTTTTGTCCGATTTGTGTCTTGATTTTGATCCTGCTGGCACATGCATTGAGCTGAGTTACTGTCACTATCTGTTTTCGGGGGCTAAGGGGCTAATGCAGCGGTAACTTCCATAAAAGATACAGCTAACAGATGTAGATGCTACTGTTTTGTGTCCTGATGAGTGCATATGTATGGATGGGCAACTTCAATAACAGTGTACTGTAGACAGAAATCAAAAGACATTTTATTTTCATATTTGTATGACTTAAATCCTGTTCAAATGGGATTAGTTAAGGATGGGATTAGGAGGTCTATAAAGTAGTTTTCATCTGAGGACGTCAACAAAGTGACCAATTTGCACTGGACAAGAAATCACCATATAAATTACAGAGATACGTACTGGGATTTCTGACAAAATATGATAGAGCTGTAGGGACAACTCATACTGTAGTCTAACTTACACAGTCTGAAACTGCAGAAAAGACCTTACCTAGCTGCTACAAACTTTGTCCCTCTGAGAAGTACTTCATGTCTTCTTGATCTCATAACGTCACACTTATTGGCTGAACTTTGGCTGAAGAAGACAGATGCACAAAAACTTCCTGAAGTGCCTACATGCTTGAAAGTGCCTCCATGAAAATTCACAAGGGAAAACTGGTTAACTCCTTTCCCACAGGAATTAACAGTAGGACTACCAACATGTCAGTTCACATGGGATTACCATCGCCTACGGTTATTTATTTATTCAATTATTTTTTGCAAGGCATTTTATAGTAGGTAAAAGATGATGTAATCTTTACAGCTGCAGGAATAGTCTGAAAAAAACTTAAACTTACTGACATGATCGATTCAGACGGGACTGAAATCACAGAGATGCTCTGGTAATAATTACATTACCCCATATCCCCATGTAAAACTAATCCCATCTGAATAGTGTGGACAGAGCCTCGAATGCCATCATCATCATCACCAGCTTTTCAGTGGTTATGTGTTTGCCTTGTACAAATGCCATTGTTGTGGACATGTACTGCATTATAACCCTTTGAGTAATAGCACAGTTGCTTTTTCCTTCCATTCAATGAAGCAGAGTGAAATATGGTTCACATACAGTATGTTACAGATCTTAAAAAAAAAAAAAAATACAAGGTCCATCTGTCACAGAGGACATGACTCAGTGTGTTGAACTGCATTTCAAAAGCCAGATTCCTTTTTTTTTCTTTTGACTAAGACAGATTGAGTTAGAGGAATAGTATTTTCTTCCTTTTCTCTTTTCGTCCTTGTCTTCCTGTCTCTCTTTCTGTTACATGCGATAACATCATGCCCTGTTTCCGCACTGACTTTTCACTCTATCAAAAAATATTTCTTTATCATACGGAAAGCTGGTGCTATCTTCCCACTCTCCATCCATAAGAGCACATTCCTCACTCCTTCAAAGGAACACGAGTTCATTTTGGCTCCACATTGCGCTGCAATTACCATGCTAAATTGAAACATCCTTGGCCTGCCCGGGGTGTAATTGCTGCTGATGTGGTGAGGATGAGTGAGAAAGAGGAGTCTGGGAGGGGGGGGAGTTCTGCCAGGTTTAGCTACTGGAGAGTTCATAACTGCACAGAGCAGGTGTGAAGTGCTCCCAGTCAAGACATCACTCCAAGTCAGCAGCATTTCAATAATTAAATAGTGTAGAAATCTCCATTAAAAAAAAAACTCAGCGATTACACTCTCAGCTCCCTCTCTCCCTGTCTGTGCCTTTGATGTTGTAGGTAACAGCATCTGACCCAGATAAGGATGCCGACCAGGAGGCCTTGCGTTACTCCCTCCATGGTCAGGGTGCCGAGAGTGAGTTCATCATTGATGAGGTCACGGGAAAGATCTACGCCCAGCGGACCTTAGACCGCGAAGAACGGGCTGTGTGGCGCTTCGTGGTCCTCGCCACAGACGAAGGTGGCGAAGGGCTGACGGGCTTCACCGACGTCATCATCAACGTGTGGGACATCAACGACAATGCACCCATCTTCACCTGTGCCCCCAGCTGCCATGGAGATGTGGCAGAGAACTCAGCGGTAGGAACGTCCGTGATGGAAATGACAGCTACCGACCTGGACGACTCGGCTGTGGGGCAGAACGCCGTGCTCTCCTACAGGATTGTGGGTAGTTTGGATGCCAGCAACAGCGAGGTGGGAGGACTGCCGGCCTTCTCGGATATTTTTTCTATTAACCCCACCACGGGAACCATCACGGTGGCCATGAGCGGCTTGGACCGCGAGCAGGCCGAGTCCTACCACCTGGTCGTGGAGGCCAGAGACGGGGGAGGAATGACAGGAACCGGGACGGCTACCATCCGAGTCAAGGACGTGAACGACCACGCTCCAAGATTCACTGATCACTCGTGCCTGGCCAAGATCTCTGAGAGCGCCGAGCCCAATGCAGAGGTGGGTTGGCAGAGGCTGAACTAGTGCAAATATCACATTATTACCTGCTACTGGAAAATCATATTCTGTCTTATATATTAAATAATAAAAGAAATTGTGCAGCCTGACATTTGAGGATGGTATAGTTATGTACACTTAACTCCCAATAACTCTTGAAACACTCAGTCAAGTAGGAGGTGTTCATCAAACCCACCAGCAGAGTAAATGACGTGATAATGGATCAGACTGTGGCAGCAGATATATTCCCTATCATAAATGGGGATTTTGGGGTTTCTGATCCTTCTCTTTTCTTGTAAGTGATTCATAAATTCACACAACTGCACACAAAATGCCACTTGCTCAGCTCTTGCTCTGGCTCTGAAAACTATGTTTTATTAGTGAGTTTCAGTGCAGTCCTTGGAAACAGGTGTTAGTGGTTAATAAATGTAGCAATTAGTACTGCATTTTAAAGTGACAATTATGGTCCATTTGCTATTTAAGGGCCATCTCCATCTAATTCCCATGGCCTCATAGCAAATATTGTAATGGGAGTGCATTGTGTGAACAGCCTCTGCTCTTATTGTACATAGTTCTATGGGTGAGAACTTCGACTTGCTGTTTTGACAGAACTAGGTTGTGATCCATTGTGCTTGCACATGGATGTGTTAAATATACAACACTTCATTTACATATCGATTTTCATTGGCTTTAACTTTGGCTACCACATACAGTAAAGCCAGTGTAAAATGTTTTTGCAGTGGTAGACATTGCCACTGTGCCAACTCAACTTAATAATTTGAGGTATTGTTGTTTGTTTTTTTTTATTTTATTTTATGAATATAGAGGGGTGCACAATATGGATTTTTTTCAGCTGATACCAATAACCAATAATTACCTGCTTTGCGTGGCCAGTAAAGATAAGATCACCGATAATAATTTCAAATTTTTGTAATTTAAAAAGAACTTCTTAACCTGTAGTTTATGAACACATGAGGGTAAGACAGGCTAAGATGTAGTGAGCAACGATGAAATATTTAATATTCCATCGCTCTGATCTAACCAAATCTAATTGACACACATCACTACTGTTAAAAGAACAAAAAGAACAGACTCTGACTCTGCAGATGTTCATTTATTTTTACAAGTGAAGTGCATCAAAAAACTTAATTAAAATTAAATAAAATTAATCAAAAAACACAAACATAATTTGACTTTTAGAGAACATTTTGCCTAAAAATTCAAATTTAATGCTTCAACATAATCTGCCAAATCAAACATGTCAATGTATTAAACACAAGTAATTGAAACAAATAGTAAAGTGCATCCCTCAGTACAAACATAAAGGCTTTTTATAGCCAGTTGTTTTTCATCTATAATTGGAATAATGCATAATAATATAAAACTCCCATTATCTGCTGATAATTTATTGGGCCCGATGTATATCGTGCATCCCTAGAATATTGTATCTTTTCAGTATCTTTTATTTGCATGGCTTTGTTGCTCACTCTCAGGTCCTGGAGCTCTCTGCTGAGGACAGGGACACTGGAGAAAATGCTCAGTTAACTTTCAGTGTGGTGGCTGGAGACCAAGAGCAGAAGTTCTACATGGTCAGTCACCGGCAGGAGCAGCGTGGCACCTTGAGGCTGAAGAAACGTCTGGACTACGAACGCCCCAGCGAGCAGAGGTTCAACCTTACTCTGAAGGTATATGGAAAGGTCTCACCTTCAGAAGCACTGTGATTCAACCTCTGTACGATGTTTTTTTTTGAGTCATGGCGTTTCACTGTTGGAGGTGAGAAGGCAAATGGTGTTGCGGTACACAATGTACCAGTTGGATGGATTGGATAGTGTTGGAAAGTTTGGTTTCAAAATGGAAAATAACTTCACAATCAATAATGTCAAAGATAAGGTCTGTTATGGTCTCCAATGCTAAGTAATGCTTCAAATAAAAACAAAGCAGTCTGTCAGTCCTTCTATCAAAGCTAAAGCAATTCATTTCAAGGTAAAACAATGTCTTCAATCCAGTCAAACAGCAGGCATCACATGTTGGTTACATACTGGAGCTTTAATGCTGCACCAATTAACTTCTCATGTTGGCGACTCCAAATTGGCTCATGTTTACCAAGCCAGCTGGCCTGAGATCACTTCAGTTAGGAAGCAGAGTTTCATTTACATAGCACTTTTCATAACAGATAAAGTGCTTCACAAATGAACAAATGAACAAAACATACAAATTAATATGAAAGCAGTGCTCAGAAAAAGATCATATAGCTATAAAACAGTCAGTAAAACCCTGTTAAAATGAGTTTGCTGTTCTTATATCCACTGGAAGACTGTGCCACAACTACAAAAGCCCAGTCCTCTTTGGTTTTCAGTCTAGACCAAAGAACAGCTCAGAGTCCTTGGTTAAATGATTTCAGAGTTTTGGCATTTGAATAAAGGCACACCAGTTCAGAGATGTTCCTCGATGCCAAGCCATGCAATGCATTATAGATAATTAAAAGGATCTTAAAAGCAATTTTGTTTTTAATGGGTAACAAGGAAGCCAAAATAGGGATAATATGGCAACTGCGCATAGATTTTGTTAAAAGTCTTGCAGCAGTATTTTGCACTAATTGTAGTCGATCAAGAGCAGATTCACTGAGGCATTTTCTCCAGATCATTTCATCAACTTAAAAGATGTGTCTGATTTTGGCAGTATTTACAAAATGGAAGAAGCAGGACTGGACCAGGAATTTAACAGGCTGATGTAATTTCACTTTCAGGTCCAAAATGACTCCATGTGGGGTCATTTTGGACCGACTGCTGACTGGGCCTGGGTCAATTACAAGAACTTACGTTTTAACTTTATATCAAAAGGTACCAAAGTACGGAAAACGAGCTATCATTGTTGATTCCAGATAATAATAATAATAATGATAATATAATAATTGGTGGTAGTAGTAGCTGTAGTACTTGTAGTTTTAGTTGTAGTAGTAGTAGTAGCAGCATGAATATAAGTGTTAGTATTATTATTTAAGACATGCCTTGAATGTAATTGCTGTTGTAGGTTGAAGACCTGGACTTCTCCAGCCTTCTGCACTGTGTAGTGGAGGTGGAGGACTACAACGATCATGCTCCTGTCTTCATCCCTCACTTCCTGTCTGTGGCCCCGCTGGCTGAGGATGTCGCTGTGGGAACCAGCGTGGCACGTTTGGTGGCCAGCGACTCCGATTCAGGCCAGAACCGTGACATCACATACAGCCTGTCAGAGGACTCAGATCCAGAGGGACTATTTGCTATTGACCAGTCTGGTGTACTCACTGTAGCCCAACCTTTGGATCGGGAAAGAATATCGCAGCATCACTTGGTTGTTATGGCAACTGACCATGGGGTCCCACCGCTTACAGGCAGCGCCACGGTCCAGCTGGCACTGTTGGATGTGAATGATAACGGACCAGAGTTTGAGGCTTCATACAGTCCGATAGTCTTTGAGAATGTGGCTGGACCGCAGGTAGGCTGGACTGGGTTTGGTGTCAGTTACATGGTGATTGATATTAAAGTGGATGAATGCATGTCATGGATGACATGATGGATGGGCAAGTGGATGGGAGAAAGGAAGGGATTTATTTGTTCCTTAGGGGAGAAAAAAAGGGAAACTTGTGCACATGCAGTACGTCAAAAGATGATTTACTGGAGCCTCTTGAGGAAGACAGTAATACAGTATAAATTATTAGGGTGTGAGTCTTTGGTTTAACAGCAATTCAAATCGATTCATGATTCACTTGGTGACTGGATTTATGGCCATGTCATTCCTTCCAGCCATCTACCCAGCCATATCTCCATCCCTTCAACACTTTGCTCCAAGGCAACATGTCTCAAAATCTGTTCAGTGGATTGCCATGAAATCTGGTGAGGACACTGATGCTCCTCAGAGGATGAGCCTTGTCAGTTTTGGTGACCTCATCACCCTCCCCTCCAGTGCCACCATCAGGCTAAAATATACAAACTTCATTCTGCTACTATGTCCCAAGCACGCAGGGCACCAGCAACGTGGGGTTTGCACCTTGTTGTTTTTACCGATTCGATTCAATTTGAGTTTGTAAACCACAGTTCAGGTAACGATTCAATTCAGCACTTTGAATTTTGAATTAAATAATCACTGGCAATAATGTAAAACTATACTTGTTTTGTGAAATGTGAGAAACTTAGGCAACATAATTATTTGAACATTACTTATTAAAAAAAAATTAAAATGTAGCAATTTACAGTATTCTGTTAGATCAACATTTTTTTAAAAAAAATTCATGAATGAATCTATTCAAAGCATTGCGTATTGATTTAGCCTGAAGACCAATTCGTTCTGTATATTTCTTTTAGCAGACTGGTCCAATTGAATAAGCAGAAGTTATGATCAATCAGTGAAATGCAAAAATTAATGAAACATTATACCTCTATAAATCATGAATGAATGGCTGAATGAACTGAGCAATGCATGAATGAATGAATGAATGTATCCATACATGAATGACTGAATGGATCAATGTGTGGGTGAATCAGATACTGAACAAGCCAAGACACCTTGTGCTTTCCCTCCTTGTTTAGGTGGTGAGACTCAACCAAACATCAACTCTCCTGCGGGCCGTAGACCGGGACTCCCCAGAGAACGGCCCGCCTTTCCACTTCACCGTCCCCTCTGAGTATCGCCATAGCAACGATTTCTACCTGCAGGACAACCTAAACGGCACGGCAACCCTGACAGCTCTGAGGATGTTTGACCGTGAGCGCCAAAAAGAGTTTCTTATTCCTGTCATCATGAGTGACAGCGGCCGCCCGGCCAAAACTGTGACCAGTACTTTAACAGTAACCATCGGTGACCAGAACGACCACCCCCACCTGGCAGGGGAGAAGAAGATTTTCATCAACAGTCACCGAGGTGAGAAGCTCATCTTTGTTTTGAGGATGCAGTACAAAAGTGGATTAGGTGAAAATAGTGCAGCTCTTGGTTACTTATGGGTGCAGTCGAGTGGTACAAGTCATGCCCTTCATATATTTTTCCATTTCTTTCTATTCTTAGAGACAAATTTCTTAGAGACAGAATAGCACGAGGTTGTTTTCTAACTGTGCCGGCAGAACAAGCCCTGATCCAACAAGGCTGAAGCTCACAATGCCAGTCAATTCATTCCTAGTAAAACTGCACAAACAAGGGAGAGTGTAACTGTAAAGATGCACAATTTTCTCCGTTGTGGGATAAATAAAGTATAATCTCTCTCTCACAAGATATGGCTGGATGAATGTTTTTTTTTCTTCTCCTCCATAACTATAAGATGTTTGACATGAAGGCCCTAAAATAAACCAGATACTTGAGCACTTGGGCAAAGGCCACAGCAAATATTAGTTGAAGTAATTCAATCAGATTTTCACGTCAGGCAGGACAAAGCCAAGGAGCACAAAGGTACAGTATTTGATTTTAGATTTAGACATTAGAAACACTAAAACATGTTTTTTGAGATGTTATCTTATATCGAGATGACGTTTGACATAGAAAATAAACTTACTAGGCATTTTATGCACATATAATACCTAATGCTGCCATAAAATATACAGCCAGTGATGCTGTTGGCACACTATAACAAAGTTTTGTATCCAGTCTTCTCATCATGATTGGTTAGTTGATATAATAAATAAATAAATAAACAACCCCCACTAATCTTTTTCCCCACATTTTGAAAGTACAGACAGGCACAGCTCCCCTCTGACCTTGGAAGTTGATAGAGGAAGATACTGTAGTAAGAGGTGCATGAACTGTGGAAATTATGTCAGATCGCAAGTTTGAGAGCTCCGTAGAGAAGAGGTTTAATTTGCTGTTATTTGTTTACTTATTTATTTATTTGCCGATCTGCTCTTTAAAACAGCTACCAGTTATTCCACCTACTGGGAGTCTACTAGCCACTTCCATCTCTGCAGCATAAGGGAGAAAATACAGACATTATAATCCCCTGTGAAAGGGCACGTGAAATTACAGATGTCCTGTGTTAGTCATTCAAACTAAGTTGTTGTTTGGGAAACTAATCCTGTCTGAATAGGGCTTTAGTTTGACTCTGTGTAATTGGATTGATTCGATAGCTGCTCTTCCCAACCCCACCCTGACCCCTCTGCAACAAGCACACTGCATTTTCAAAGTGAGGTGGTCTGTCATTGCAAGAATTACATTCCTACACCACTAAACGATCTCTCCATCTCTGCTCACCATGTAAACACTTTGACATTTTCAATATTTATTTGAGAGTAATTTTTCAGCTGTTCAGCTGTCACAAAGCATACTGTCTGCACTGACACTTAAATTAACTCAGAAAAATGGCACAGCATTATTGGCATTTGTCGCAGAAAGCCATGAATGCTAACGAGTTCTTTTGGGGTACCTGAAAGGCAAACGTATATTTTTTTTTCTTTGGGTCAGAAATGTCTGGTAAAGACAAATAGCAGGCTAAAACTCAAAATGTCAAGGTCTGCCTTTAAGTTTTCAAGGGTGCTCACAAGAGTAATTCCCAGGTGGTTCAGAGTGTAGGGAGGTGGAGGAGAGGAGTGACAGTAATAACAGCCTTTCTATATGATTGTAATCACTGTGCATTCAAACAGGCTCTTCCATTATGCATCCCTCCTCAGTATGCCATTCACCTGCAGTGTCACTCACCATCCTTTCTCCTCACTTGTGCTGCAAACAAATAGTGAATGCATGAAGACGCATATCCAGGCCTTTCATTTTCAAGATCACAAATTTTACAGTTGTGCTGGCACTGAGGCCATTCATAACATAGAGTGCATTTTCACAGAAAATTATCTTTGGCTTTGGCATTGAAAAATATTGCACTGTGTTCTGGTTCCATAATTCCAATTGTGAATGGCACGATAAATATATTTAATGCCATGCATTGTGTTCATTTTTTTCTTACAATGCTATCCACAGATTCAAGTCTGTGTGCTGACACTAAAACCTGTTTGGTTGGAAAAAACTTTTTTCTGTTGTGATCTGCTCTTGGAATGGAATTGAAAATTGTTTTATAGTTTTCATATAAAAGGTTTCTGATCCCTGTGAGCATATTTGCTCACACTCCAAAACAATGTCCTCATCTGACTCAGTGCAGGATCACACACCCCAGTACTTCTATCCTTATGAGGATCCTCCACTGACTACATTCTTTCCCTGATCCTCATCTTAACCCTCAGCACTACATGCCTTACCTTAACCTAAACTGAATCATATTTATAATTTTAACCTAAATTTGGACATAACCTATACTAACCATAACCTTAATCATTAATTCACCCAAATTCTAATCCTATAAAAGTGAGGACTATCTAACGTGACCTCACTTTGCAAAAATGTCCTCACTTTGTAGGTGTGAATCAGAAACTGGTTTTCACAAGGCTACAAGTAGAAGAACACACACTCACACATACACACATTCAGTTCAGTCATTGTTATTGTGATCTGAGACTGTGATTTGTTTTCTGTTATCAGGCCGGATGCCGACCACAGTGCTGGGAAAAGTTTACTCTCCAGACCCTGATGACTGGGATAACAAGACCTACGTATTTGAAGGCCACGTGCCGAGGTAACTATTCACACTGGATTCCTGTTAGACTTGGGACACTCTGACATTTTAAATCTGCACTAGGCAAGATTTCTTCATAAAATTACACCCATTTTATCAGCCTAAAACACAAAGTGAGGTGAAGAGCCCTGTCCTGACATGCTGTAGGTTTGTTTACAAGAAGAATTGAAATTTAATGCCAGGCGCACATCATGCACAATCACAGCCGGTCTAGTCTTCTCCATCTGCACGTATACACATGCAAATACAAACTGCTGCCACTTGATCTGTTATTGTTGTCTTTATTTTCGCTAACGTACAAACGTCAGCTCTATGGAATGGAATGGACTGCATTTATATAGCGCTTTTATCCAAAGCGCTTTACAATGTGCACTTCACATTCACCCATTCACACACACATTCACACACTGATGGCGGAGGCTGCCATGCAAGGCACCAACCAGCTCAGTTCCTCAATGGCAGACCTACAAGACTTCAACGACGGGTCACCTCCCGTTTGAAGTCAGGGCAACTTGAGACTATGCAGTGTGTTGTCGTACGTTTTTTTTTCCCCCGGTCATAAACATGCATACAGACAATCATGCAAGGACAAGATATCACACATTTACTGATAAAACAGACTCTCATCCCGCTGACTCCTTATGTCGCTGACATCAAGATAATCTCCAGTGTGTATCCAATCAAAACAACGATGCATAAGGACTGCTAGACTAAAATCTGTCCTCACTTGTCGGTCTCTGATTGCGGCACACCACAGAACTTGTTAAGGAGACCCTGCAGAGGTCGGGTTGTAAATATCAACCCTGTTTCAGATTGTGGCTCAGATCAGCCTGCGAACCCAGTTGAGGTGATCATGATTGATTCTGCAAACTCCTCGCAGTTCATTTGACAGATAATTTCTCTGCTGTGCTCCTACATCTGTTTGCATGTTTTCTGTTCATTTTCTAATTTCTGTCCTTCTGTTCTGTACAGTATCTATGTCAAGCCTCTCTTCTTTGCTGTCCAATCCCATCATTCTGTCATCCTCTCCCTCCTTGCTTTGTTTTTCCTTCCTCCCGCTCTTCCCTCTTTTCTTGCTGATGTGTGTGTGTGGCTCGGTGCCATTGGTTGTTTAATACCTGAGGCTTTGGTCTGCGTTTGAAACTGATCTCCTTCAGATTTCTCTCTGAAGCCAGAAGCATTGAACAGTAGCCTTGTCAGTTTTATACACACACACACACAGACACACACACAAGGCTCAGAAGTCCCAGAAAAATCAGACATCACGTACAGTGACTCTCCAGCGTCCTGCGACACCTAAATCTTTAACGTCTTTCAAACTGAACGTAGCTCACAACAACAAACTTTCTCCCCTCCCTCTCAGAGTTAAACCCATATGGACAGTGAATTTGACGTATGGAGTTAATATTTCACGGTGCTTCTCATCTTTGTTGGTGTTTAAATCCTGAGTCGACTACACTCAGATTAAAGTTAAGAGACATTGTCAGTCTTATTATTTCTGCATTCACTTTATGCAAAACTGAGCCTGTCAGATCCTTCTGGTCTCCTTCATTCATTTCCATTTTAATGCCTGAAATCAACCACAGAGAGCTGGTACCTACACACCTGTTTAGTTTTGTAGTTAGAGATATTATACTGCAGTTGTAGCTATAGCATTGCATCAATTCACTAAACAACACATTACAACATAAATTATATATAATAATAAATAAAAATAATACATAGTGACTTAGCACACACCACTTCCTTTATGCTGAAACTGTCAACTTGCACTAAAGCAGCAGAATAATGTAAATAGTGGCCATAAATTACTCTGACAGCAGACTTCACTGAGCTAGATGACGCTAACTAGGAAAAAAAGATTGACAGTCCAGGTAATTCTGCCACAGATTTAAAATGGTCTTTTCATAATTTGAAAGGATGAATATAGTTTCAGACCCAATCTTAGACCCAGTCCATGCAACGCAGCATGTGCTGTAAAATGAGCTACTATGGCCCTTGTCTGTACAAGTGGTTTATTATTTGATGTGCCAAGGTTCTGCCTTTGATTTCCTCTCTAATTAAACTTGAATGAGCTCATTTACAAAGGGAGCATGGAGACGAGGACCACGTGAAATTGCTTCCTCTCATGTCTGTGTGCCTGTTACTCACTTTCATTTTTTTACCCTTGCTTCTCTTTCCTAGGGTTAGTTATGAAATTTAGTTAACATCAAAATGTGTCCAGTGGCGCAGCACATACTCTGTTTCTTTGTTTCCCCTATATGTCTGTTAGAAAAGCCTGGCTCTGTGTCCAAATTTACTTCATAGCTCACCTTTTCAGGGCTCAAAACTATTTAGCTGCCAAGAATGATTTTACTAGCCTAAGTAATTAAAATACCTTTTCCATGTCGAGCAGCCTAACAGGCAGCAGACTCTTTGATACACAGACGTTTTGTTTTGATTTCATCTCATGAGCGGCCCACAGGGATTTAAAGTTTGAGAACAAATGATGACTGAAGACCAAAGAATTTAAAAGTTATAGTCTCAGAAAAGTTACCACCCACTGCTGATCCTTTTTATTTGTCCATCAAATCCAAATTTTATAGATGTCATGCTCCTGTTGGGTGTTAAAGGGACAGTTCCAGCATTATTGGAGTTTATGCTCATTTTCTGAATTCCCTCAGTGTTTATCATCGTGTTCCAGTGATTTTATCACATTAGGGGATATTTTCCCCCGTCTTAGTTGTTTTTCAGAGTAAATATTTTTACCACCACACTAAATATTATAAGAAAGGAATTGGGCACACATTTTAATCAGTAATTGTGTAAAATGTAGCTTTGTTTTCAGTTTACTATTATTATGGGGCTTATTCATAAAACTCACAACAGAATAACAACGTGCAAAATGACCCATTAATTTTATGTAATTTGTAAATTTACTGTGACAAAGACACAGTGTTATTCTTGCCTGCACAACCAGTTTGTAAGTCATATTTACAGAACATTTTCACAGTTCCAATCATTATTAATATGTTGGGAAACGATGTAACAGATAGATAATAATAGAAAGATGAGAGATAGATGATGGATAGTTTTAATAATTAAAATGTATTTTCATCAATGAACTTTAGGTTCCACAATAAAATGTGTTACAAAAGCAGGTGGCATTTTGTTGTGCTGCGGTGTGCTTTTATGAATCACTTTCATAATATATAAATTATCAAAAGGGGCGGGAATACAGAGAAAATGTTAATTTTCAAAAATATCTCACATTCATGGATGAGAAAACACGTCACCATGTTGTCGGGCTAAACATGCCTGTAAGATTTAGGAAGAAGCCCAACACTGTAAAAACATCTTAACAAGTCATTTAGTCTCAACTTCAACAGTGGGATGAGATAATCCCACTTGTTTCCACTGCAGTTCCACTTGTTTCAAGATTTTTTCTGGATACAAATATAAATATGTTCAATATGAATATGTATGAATGTGTTGAGAATGAGGCAGATCAGCAAGCTAGTATCAAGAAAATTCTGGAAACAAGTTGATGAGCATTGGAAACAAGTGGGATTATCTCATTCCACCAGCACATATTTTGTTTTTTTTGGAGTGTATTAGCTGGTGGAAGCATCTTGTTTTGTTTTGTCTGTTGACTTGATGGATTGTAATGGAGAACAGGCAGTTATTAATGTAACTGCAAGGAACGTTAGCTGTTGGCTGAACGATTTATTTTGGAGAGAAAAAACAATGTAATTGAGAATATGATAACCTTGAAGCAGCATCATCACTTTATGTGTTTACAAGTAAGGACTGGATTCCCATTCATACGAAACAGTGAAACCAATTTCTTTTTAAAATATATAAGTTCATAACCTGATAATAGTGTTATGTTACAACATTGTGAAATGAGATGGACAGTGATCAGTTTCTTGTACTGAACAGACTGGAAGTGAATGAGCATGAGAAATCTGGCAAAACTGATTAAAAAATACCTTTAATCATGATGTATGCATGTAAAACCTGACATAATTAATATGAAATGGACAGAAGATGTAAAAGATGTAAAAAAACAAAACAAAAGGGAAGTGGAATCATCCTTTAATTTTCAGACCCTGCCTGGATCCTGTAGCTGTCCAGACTTTTCTAACTGTTTTGTCTGTGTGTGGATTCCTGCCCTCAGCTACTTCATCCTGAACAAGCGAACGGGTTTCCTGATCATCAAGGAGAACGCTCCGCCCGGCACCTACCAGTTCCAGGTCCGTGTGTCTGACGGCGTCTGGCCGGACGCTGTCTCCACCGTTACCGTGCACGTGAGGGAGCTGCGCGACGAGGCCATCTACAACTCCGGATCCCTCCGCCTGGCAGGTGGGACTGAGTCTGCACGAACACACACACACACACACACACACACACACAAACATCTGCCCCAACCTCGCAGACAGGATCTCTTGTGAATTTCTGTCTGTGTGAGAAAAAGAAAGCCTTTCCAGTGTGTTATAAAGTAAGCATACTATGTAAATAAGAAACACTTTTGAAGTCAAACTCCATATGCTGTCACCTGCCAGGCAGGCACAGATTCTGCGTGGTGATGTTTAGTTATTTCTAATGCAGGAAGAGGAATGTGGGAGTTGTGGGAAACAAAGGTGAGAAGATGCATTGTTAATTCAGTTTTCACAACAGCTTCCTGTTGTTAAGTCGGCAATGCTCAGATTTGCACAGCATGATTTTTTCTTCTCAAGTGTTGTAAATGCTGGTGCACAGGTACACATCTCACCCTGCCTGGCTCTATTTTTTCGCCTCTTGAAGACCAGCTGCACCGTGGCGAAGACACTTCAGGGAACCTTGACACTCATTTCGACACCTGCAGACCTGCGCTCACTCAATTGTCACTTGACCTGTGAGACTGTCCTTGAGTTATCAGCCCCCATTGATCTTTGGGGCGGTATCATTTGCTGACATCAGTCTTATTTTCTCATTTGCACTACAGTGCCTGACCTGAGTGTCTGCTGCATAGCCCAGATCACTTATATTCCCATTTTTGCTCCAAGCACAGCTCAATCAGTCATTACAGCCGCTCTGCGCTCTCAGACCACTTGCAACCTTGCAGCCGACCATGTCTTGCAACCAATTGCTTTGCTTCTGATTTTTAAGTCGGCCGTCTGCCTCCTGTGACACCCATGACGCTGCAGCAATAGGTGCAACATTTATCAAAACAGGCATGTAATCAGCTGAGGACAGGCGATGATGCCCAGAACTTTTCGCCACTGACAAACGGAGAAGCGATTTTGACCGTGGTCAGTACCTGCCGACTCGTCTCCAGTCATAGAAAATTAATGGGCTGCCGATTGCTGTTTGCTCAAGTTGTTTGCGGCGCGTCAACGGACTGTCACACTCTCAGTTTAAAGATGTTTTCCCAGCATAAGATTACGCCATCATTAATCCCTCATCTCTGACTCGCGGGATCTCAGTTGTCGTCAGCATGCAGAGACAGAAAAGCTTGTTTCCATTACTTATCGTGGTGAAATAATTAGTGGAGAGGTTTTGCTCAGCCAGCACATTCTCCTCACATGCTGAGCAGCATCCATCATTACCTGATGTACAGCACAGTGCCTGTCTGCTCAGAATTAAATTCGCTTTAGAGAAATGGGACATGGCTGAAGGATTTTTATGATTTCAGAGATATTGAAATGGAAGCAGAGGGGGAGGCCGGAGGGAGCGGGCGAAAAAAGAGGGGGAGAGGAGGAAGGATGGGAGGCAGACTCATGCCTCATATAAGTAGATAAAAGGATTTGCTCCTCATTCTAAAAACAGGGCTGAGGTAAATGAATGCACACCAAACCCACAGAGACAGTATGGTAGAGAGCAGCTGCCACCCACATTTCAATATTTGTTTAAGGGAAATGAATCCATGTGAAGAGAAGGCAAGGGTAAATGTGTGTTTAGGACGAGTCGCGAAATGGAAATCAACGTGCAAGAATTACTTAATGGAACCGCTCGCATCTTTTTGTTTGTTGTTTTCCCATTGAAACCTGAATTTTTGGCCGAATTAATTCAGAATAACGGTTTGGTTTGTCAACAACTTATCCCTGCAGGGTGGACCGTTCATCGAGTACTTTTTGAATGACTTGACTATTTCCGAAGAGCCATTAGCTGCAGGGCGTATTGATTTAATGGGGCCTGGCTACAGCTGAGGAACTCAAGTTGAGCATTGCAGAGCCTCAATGTCAACCACTGCTGTGACTACAGCACCGAAATCATTCAAACACTTTTAACCTGCAATTCAGCGATGGACGGACTCACTTAAAAACATAATTTTGAGCTTTTATGAGATGACATAAAAGCGTAATGACTTTGAGATCATCCTGAGGTTTTGGGAAGCCACCAAAACTGAAATCGTGTGTGGAGGATATGGAAACAGGAGCCATTTTCAGGATTTCTTTTTTCTTTTCTTTTTCTTTTTTTTCTACGTGGGGCTTTGGAGTAAACAGTCTCATTGATTCTCAGTTTCGGGGATTATGAAAATATTCCACTTATAGCATTACTTACACCCTCCTTGACATTCTAAATCCCATTTCAAGAACAAATGTGGAATGCAATAAGGACACACAAAGAAAGCACGAGTTAAATCTGCCTGGTTGAGATTAAGCCTCTCTCTCTCTTTCTCTCTCTCTCTCTGCCTCTCTCACTCTCTCTCTCTCTCTCTCGTTCTTTCTGTATCTCGATATTGATGGAAAGGTGAAAAATGTGGTAAACACAAAGTCCTTGAGACGCCCACGTTCGACAAGAAGCTTACAGTGAAATGCAAAGTGCTCTGGAGAAAGCCACATTCAGGCAGGAGAGCATGGCGCTGAATGTACAGTACACTTAACGCATGCAAACACCGGCGTCGTTACAGGACGGAGGGGTGAGGGCTTTATGACCCGTCCCTGCAGAAAGAGGTCTGCACGGGCAGATAGAGCGGGCTTAAATACAACATCAATAATTCTCTCTCGCGGTATTTCTCTCTGCATACATATCTGTTTACCTAGCCACATCGGTATGCATCTCTCTCTGAGGTTCTTACATTATAGGATCAATAAAGAGAGAAATTGGGAAAATATGTTGTTTGCCACCACAGGGATTAGCAGTGTGATTGCTCAGACTCCTTTCGCCATCATTTGCTGACCTGATACCCCGTCCCTTCATCGCTCAAACAGTCTCTCACTCGCTCTAGTTATGGATTTATGAGCCTGGTTCTCCAAAATGTCTCGAAATGAGCAAAATCCCTTCAAATGGTCTCTGCATGAAAACTGAGAGAAATGCGACCTTCTCCCGCGATGAACGGATCACACAGAGGAGACACGGCTGCAAGCACGTAATGTAAATAGTGATGAATATCCTTTTTTTATGAAGCACTTTTGAAAACGGTTACAAAGTGCTTCACAATCGGAGTGCAATAAAAGAGCAACAAAAGTCAAAAGACAAATCAATAAAAACGCAACAATAAATGAAGTAAAAATGGTAATAAAATGAAGGTGTTGGTGATAAAAATAAATAAAATGTAAAATAGACGATCCAGCCATAACAACAACAGATTAACTATGCAACAGGGATGAAAGGGATAAAAATGAATCAACGTCACAGATTATATAAAAGGCTTTATGATAAAAGTTTAAAGAAGATTTAAAAGATGATGCCGATTCTGCCAGACTGATGACAAAGGCCTGGTCAGTTTTAGTCTTTAACCTGGAGGCAGTAACAGTCAAGTTCAAATTATTTACAGCCTTTAATCACGGTTTACGGTCCTGGATGGCTTTACAGGCGCACAGTCAGAAGGTACCAGACGACCTGGGTTTGAATCCCATCTTATCTTTTAGCAATAGTATTTCTTAATAATAATAAATAATAATAATAATAATAGCAATAGCTCATTTAAACAAGATCCAGCAGCCATGGGGAGTCTGGGGAAACTCAGACTGGGGGATGCACAGGATGCACAGGAGATGTGCAGTATAGTATTATTTATTTTTACTATAATTAGTATAGAGTTATTGACATGCACTTTCAAAGCCTGCCTGGACTGTGATATTTATGATGGCTGCTATCGATGATCCTGGACTTGTCTTATTTATCTGGCATGCCTTCAGTATGTTTGTATGTTCTGTGTTGTACCACAAATTGCCTCTCAGTCTAAGTCTTCTTAATTGACAATGATTAAAAACTTAAAGTTATAGTTGCCTAAGTGTAAGCCTAATCATAATAGGTTATAGGTGCCTTTAAACTGAACCTTTTCAAGTGAGAAATGAGAATGTGATGTGTGCAGTCCATGCTCTTGTCAAATAATCCAGTTCATTCTATAGTCATGATGGTGGTAGAGGAAAGTAATCTTCAGCAGCTGTAATTTGTCCCCAGCACATAATCTGTTCGAGCCTGTCCTCATTTCACTTCATTTCATGAGACTGTGTTGTTATTTATCCACCTTTCTGTCTGCCTGCCTACCTGCCTGCTAGTTGATGATGAGTCCCTCCGTCTGTATTAGTGCCTGTGGATCTGAAACCAGGCTCAGTGTTTGCCATAAAAAAGTCTTTATTGTCAGCGTTTGTTTGTCTGCCTGCCAGTTGGATTTGTTACTCCAAAACAAAAATGCCTCACTCATTATTCATTATTCATTTAAAAGCAATAGCAGCAACAGTATTCATTAAACTACTTGTTAGATTACTTCTCCAGCGCACCTCCCAAAATTAGTGATCGCGTCCTCACTCACCTCACGACTGATCAGAAAACCAGCGTGTTTTGTTATTGCTTTGCGCAGTAAAATATTAATATAGTCAGGATAGAGTGTTTATTTCCAGAGAAAGTAAACTTTTTTTTTTTTTTTTTTTTTTTTTTTTCCTTTTTTTTTTTTAACCTTTTTTTTTTTT